>QOCX01000096.1:424956-486133 GCA_005959815.1 Sarcophaga bullata
ACATACATACATACATACATACATACATACATACATACATACATACATACATACATACATATGTAAATATTAAAATATAATTTTCTCATGAATAATTTAAATTGTTTACCTCTATATACAGTGGTGGCCTTATAATTAGAAACGATTAAGCGACATGTATGTTTGTTAATTTATTTTAAAACTTTGTTACTCATTTAAAACTAATAGATAAAAAACATAATACAACAAACTAGCTTTAAGTTTAAATTAAAAAAATTCACAGCATCATATCATTTTGAAAAATATTAGCGAAAATCAAAAAATACCAATTTCAGGTTGGGCATATAATTAGAAACGAAAAATGTTCTTACCAACAGCTTAAAAATATTAATATATTCACATTTAATGATCATATTCTTTATACTTTGTCAGATAGCCTTGTTTTGAACACATCTGCAAGTGCTTTTCGGCACTCTTGTATCAAACGTTGGCATGTTTGTACTAATATGTTTTGCCAGCTTTGTTGCACCAGCTGAAACATTCGTCATTATTTCGAGGTTTTATGTCTCTAAAAGCTTTTTTTCAATTGGGTTAAGATCAGGACTTAGGTAGCCAATTCAAAACATCAAGATTTTGACTACAAAGCCAACACTTCACTAACCTTGAAGTGTCTTTGGGTTATTGTCATGCTAAAAATGTACATGACGGACAAACTCTCAAAGAAATACGGTTCCATCACATTTACAAAATGCTTTTATATTGATATTGGTCTGTTATTCCTTCAATTCTTACAATTGGATCCACACGACACCAAGAAAAAGTATCCCAGAGCATAAAGAGCCGCCACCGTGTTTTACAGTTTTCACTGTGTATCTCGGATCTTGGGCTTTGTTCGGAGGATGTCTTACATAAGTTTTTCCATCAGATTGGAACAAATTAAACTTGGATTCGTCACTCCAGAGAACTCTGTTTAAGAAAGGCGGATCTTTTTTAAGCATTTCCGTTGCAAACTGTAACCGCTTTTTAATATTTTTTTTTGAGACATGCGGTTTTCTGTGCAATGCATCCACGAAGTCCCGAATCCTGTAAACGCCTTCTTATGGTCCGTGTGGATATTTCTGATATTATAATTTGCCCAATTTCAGCCTTTATTCCAAGAGAAGACAGGTTCAAGGTTAGTGAAGTGTTGGCTTTCGGTCAAAATGTTGATGTTCTGGACTGGCTACCCCTAAGTGTGATGTCTACCAAATTGAAAATTTATGGGCAATTGTAAAAAGAGATCTTAAAGATATAAAACCTCGAAATAATGACGAATTGTTTCAGCTGGTGCAACAAAGCTGGCAAAACTATATAGTACAAACATGCCAACGTTTGATACAAAGTTTGCCGAAAAGACTTGCAGATGTTGTTCAAAACAAGGGCTATCTGACAAAGTATTAAAGAATATGATCATTAAATGTGAATATATTAAAATATTTTTAAGCTGTTTGTAAGAACATTTTTCGTTTCTTAATTATATGACCAACCTGAAATTGGTATTTTGTATTTTCGCTAATATTTTCAAAAATGATATTGATGCTGTGAATTTTTTAATTTAAACTTAAAGCTAGTTTGTTGCATTATGTTTTTTATCTATTAGTTTTTAAATGAGTAACAAGTTTTAAAAATAAATTAACAAACATACATGTCGCTTAATCGTTTCTAATTATAAGGCCACCACTGTACATATATAAAATTAATTTTTATTGTATGTATTTTTAATATTGGTTAATTAAGCCGGTGTTAGAATTAAAAAAAAAATGATATAATAGCTGTGATAAGTTATGGTTATTCTTCTTCCTCCTTATTTGTTATTCGTGAATTGAATGTAACCTCTTATACAGTTACAAAAACTAGAACCATTTTTTTTTTTTTTTTTTGAAATGTATTTACAAGTCATCGCTAGCCGCTTCTAAAAGTCCCACCCACTTATATGAGCTGTATGCCAGTTTATTGCCTTCTATTCCATTGTTCGATTCTTCTTCTGCTTTCGATTTTGCCTAGAGCGGGGCCTAAGATATTACAAACAGTTTGTTACTCCTAAACACTTGTCTTCTCCTGTGCATTCTCTGCAGTACTTTTTCATTGGGAACGTACACGTTATTTTTCACAGTCCTCACAGTCATAATCTCAATCGCTTCATCGAGTCTAATCATACTTTTTAAGTCAATGTTAAAGGGGAAGGAGCTAGGCCGTAATCCTAACTGAAGGGTTTTAATGGTCAATTATGTATGTATGTTAAGGGGGTCACGACGGCCTAGTTGGTAGTAAGTGAGGCTTTATGTGCTAAGGCCGTGTGTACGATTCCCGCTAAAGACACCAGGTGTTTGTGCTAGATTTGCTAAAAACGGGATAGATCATTATCCGTCTATATCCTTCGATTTATTAAAAATGATATGAGGTCATGAAATCTGTCTGTAACATTCAATTTCTTAACAACAAGATGTCTCGGGACTCATAAGATTACGTGAATCATGTGGGACAATTTTTAATATTCTTATATGATGTAAAATACGCATTGTAGAAACCCAAGTGCTTTTGTAGACTTGCTTATATTATAGGGAGTACTGACAAATTATGAATAATAATATTAATTAAAAGATTATTGTATCATTACATACATACTTAATATACATAATTGGTCAGGATTACGACCTAACTTCTCATACCGCTTATGTTGTGCGGGTTAATTTTATACATGAGCGGTTGTGGGACCTACAGTTTAAAGTACATTTCGAACGACAGATTATTTGAGAAACTTTTTCATTGTAAAATTTTATTTACTGTCAGCGGTCTTGCCAGAAATTTGATGAGAGGTAGTAGCTAAAGAAACATTTTTTCATTTTTCGCTTTGTTGGATATGTCTACTCGGACCACTACCTTGTCGCAGCCAAGCGCAGTCGAGTGCGCATTAGCGCCTCGAGGTCTGCGCGCTCTAGTAGACTGCGAAAGCTGGACGTTAAGAATTTTTTTAAGACTGGCATTTGGAATACTTTGTATCCGTTGGAAGGACCAAATCGAGGAAGCCCTGTCATCGATTGGTGTGACCAACTGGCGTAGGCGCGCAAAAAGCAGAGGCGCCTGGAAGGATATGTTGCGGCAGACCGAAATCCGTTAATCGGGTTGTTATGGCCAATTAAGTAAGTAAGGATATGTCTAACCAGGGGTTTCAACCGTGGCCTCACGTCTAAAGAGTCAACACACTACCTACTAGACTACTGCGATTGCTTTATATATCTTATATTACTAGTAAAGATCATTTGTAAAAAAGTACAGTTAGCCGAAAAAAAGTATAGCTTACGGACTTATTTGTAAATCAAAAGGGAATTAGTTATCAGATCTCTATATCTTCTTTCGTTATAATAAATTTTTTTGAAAACATTGGAATAGATTATGTATTTCGCTGTTAAGTAAAAAAGAGTTATGAATATGATTGACTTGTTAACGATGTATAGAGTAGTTCTATTTTCTATTTCTATGCTGTGCCTTAGTCCATATTTTTTTTAGAAGCTATTCTACCAAATTAACCACAAAGCAAATGTTAACCTGGTAAGACGATTGCAAACGGACTGCATAGTAAAGCAAATGTAAATTTTTAAAAATAAATATTTTGAATAAAATTATAAAGATTTTATTTTAACACCTTTTAAATTATGTATAATTAATGCAACAATTTTTTCCTTTTTTTCCAGGTACGTTTTAAACTATTTTAAATCTTTTATATCAGATAAGTACACATCCATTATATTTATAATTTTTTTGTGATTTATTTTATTAATAAATAGAAATTTGATGCTAGTATTTAATGCAATTTAATAAAAGGCTGAAGACTAAAAGATCATTATCAAAAGTTATGATGCAAAAATGTAAATTCCATTCATTTGTAACAATAGGTTACTAAATTATTTCTATAATAATGTTCTTTTTTTCTCTTTCTTTCTTTTGTGGTTGATTAGTCAGTCACTGAAACGCATAATGTATTACAAAGAAAATTTTATCACTTGTGATGAATAAAATTTCAAATTAAATTTCCTCTATTTTTCATTACTTCTCTTGAGAGCATATGGCTTTCATATGCTCTACTTACTGTATTCTAGTTATCAGTTATTAGTAACCGATGATTATTATTTTCCCCCCCGCTAGGTGGTGACTCTGTCTGACCTCCCTGGCAGTTCAAATAGCAAGATATTTAGAAAAAAAATTAAAAACTAAAATAAAAATAATTAATTTAATTATCATAATACAATGTCTTTTAATAAGCACACCCATCCACCTACATGATCAAAAATGTATGGAAAGTGTCGCAAAAAAAAAATTGTTTAAACAAACACATTTCTATTGCATAAAATTTCTTTTAATTTTTCATAAGCTTATGTGTGTTTATTTTATTTGTTTTCTTTTTTTAACTTTCCAAATTTAAAATTGTTTATAATTTTTTTTATTTTATTTTTATTTTGTGTTGAGGCCCGTATCAGTGACAACATAATGTTTAGTTATATTGTTATTGCTCTCACTCTCTATTAATTATAATCTACCTGCTTGTTGTCAAAAACAAAAATTTTTTTCTTTTCAAAATCAATGTGTCTCTAGGTTCATTTAATTTTTTTTTTTTTAATAAAATTGTGCAATATTCGTATTCGTATTTAAATGTCGTCATGCTATCATACTATTTAAAATTTAAAAAGGGTTTGCATGTGCATATTAAAAGTAATTCAATTAATCGTAAATAAAATAAAACCCTTGTGGTTTCATAATGCAGAAACATTTTCATTTTCAATTAAAAATATCCATAAACGCATATGAAATATAACGAGTAATCGAATAATCAAACACTTCTTCAGTTCGAACAAAATTCCCAACACTTTAAGTGAAAATGTGAATAGTAAGGAGAGTGAGGGAGAGAGAGAAGAAGCTGAGTTAATTGAATGCTTCTTTCAACATTTCAAATATATGCCCAGATCATCTGACTACTTCAAATGTGTCCACCAATATCATAATATTGATGTCGTGTTTATAAGTTAATAACTAACAGTGAGTCTTTCGCGAATTAAAATTGAATCTAATTGCCTAACTTCATACAAGAAAGACTGTAGGTCGGATGCGATTATGTCGTTCATCATTAAGACTATTACGGCAATGTCCATGAAAAAGAGAAGAGAAGAGTACTAATTTTGTCTACAACAGTCAAGAAGATCGAGAGAACAACACCAAAAGCAAAAACATACGTACATAATTTATCATTACAACCCTTTAGTCTGGATTACGACCTAGTTTCTCACACCACTTATGTTGTGTGTGTTAATTTTATACATGAGTGGCGGGACCTACAGTTTAAAGTTGCCTCCGAAGGATAGATTCTTGAAAAATTTTTTCATGGTAATGTTCTTACTCTTAAAAATCTGCTGAGAGGCAGTGCCGAAGAAATATTTTTTCATACTTCATTTTGTTAGAGATATCTGAACCTGGGCTTTTGAACCATGATCTCTCGTCTAATAATCCAATACATTACCTACTAGACTGCGGCAACTAAAAAAGCAAAAGAGTTTCAGCAAAAGTTCACTGGGCCACACTCATTGCCTCATCAAATCGTCGGATAGTCTGGTCCCCGCTTTCTGAGGGTAACACTAACACGTCATCAGTATAACGACAAATACGGTTAACTTACTTCCTGTCGCTGATTAAATATTTGTTGTAACATTTTAACTTGGAAAGTGTCTTCACAAGCCTTACCCTATTTGGGGTTTAACACCATTTACATCATCTTTTTTCCAACAAGATGGAAAAAATTTAGCGCAGTGTAAGTTTAGCTAATGAAGTCACCGCAGTCTAGTATGTAGCGTGTTGGCTTATTAGACGTGAGGTCACGGTTAAAACACCAGGTCAGACATCGATTAAATCGAAATATGAGAAATGTTTCTTTAACGACTTCCTTTCGGCAGATTTCTGGCAAAACTTAGGGATTAAAAGAAATTGCCGTGAAAAGGTTTCTCAAAAACTCTGTCGTTCGGAATCGACTTTAAACTGTGGGTCCTTGTATAAAATTGACAAAATAAGTGGTATGAGGAACTAGATCGTAATCCTGAGTTTAAGATTGTAATGATCAATTATGTACGTATGTATGTAATGGACGAGAAAGCGTGCTTCAGGGCCATGACTTCACGGATCATTTTTAACATAAAATTTTGAGCTCCTAAATAAATTTTTTTTTATTATCTTACCTTTAAAAGAATTGATAAAATATTTATATTTGAAAAAAATTTGCTTGAATCCAGGAATAAAGTCTTTCGGAATTATTTAAATTTAATCAATTATTCGTTTAAATAATCGAATAATTTCTTTATATCAATACCATAAACGAAGAAAAAAACAAAAATAAAATATTTTTAATTTATCCAATCAGTATTAGAGCTTACACACCCTACTCAACACCCTCAATTTGTGTTGATCGCTAAATCAGTCAGTCAATCAATCGTCAATAATACAATCAATTGTGTATGGTATGGAAACGATTAAAGCCAAACCATTAAACATTTACAGTGGATTACTACGTAGCGTTTTTTTCCCCTCTTATTAGCAATCAAAGTCCAAAATCACTTGCACAGTTATTTGCTACAGCAGTAGCTGCAATAAAACAACAGTTGCCAACAGTTTGGAATTGATAATACATTTTTGTATTGTCTACTCATATTATGTATTTGAATATGAGTTTATGTCGTCACCATCAACACTACACTACCAATACCATCATTAGCATTATCGTCACCGTCGTTGTAGTGAAAACCATAAAATAAAAAAATAAAATTTCGCTTTAAAGAAGAAAAAAAAAAAATAAAAAAAATAAAATAAAATTAACAAAATTGCATGGTGAGTTTCGTTTAAGGTCTTGGTTAATTAATCATTTTATTTTGATGTCCATTTTTGATTGAAACAATAAATTTCAATATCAACAATGCATATTGGGTGGATATATTAAGTTGTGTGAATGGTTGGCCAAAGTGGGCCATTACCGCAACTAATAAATATGCCATCTAATGTCCATTTCCTACACTCGAAGTTGAAGAAATGTTAGCTAATTTTGGAGTTAGAATTCTCACTAATCGCTTTAGTCTTGTAGGTAGTGTGTTGGCTTATTAGACGTAAAGTCATGGTTCCAACACTAGGTCAGACATCAAAACGAAATTGTAAAAATATTTCTTCAACGACTTTTTCTTAGCAGATTTCTGGCAAAAACTCTGAGAGTAAATAAAATTGTCATGTAAAGTTTCTCAAAAATTTGTCGTTCGGAGTCAACTTTAAACTGTGGGTCGCGCCATTCATGTATAAAATTAACGCATACGACATAAATGGTGGGAGAAGCTAGATGATAATCCCGACTGAAGAGTTGTTATGACAAATTACGTATTTAACAAGCGCACTCACATCTTTGAATTTGACTTAGCCGCAGCTTAACCCTTTAACTGCTTTTATCAAGTATACTCGTCAGAGCGAAACTAAAATTATTTCCATAACGCCAAGTTTTTTTTTCCAGCCGAGTAGGGGTAAATGTATCTAATCCCACCATAGAGGAACTCGTCACATTGTTTGTGCGTGAGGCCCTTACGCATTAAATACCTCCTCGTCTGCTGTGAACTTGTTGCGTACACTCCGTATTACGCAACTACGTTTGAAGAGACATTTAAACGTATCCAGTATTCCACACGCCTAAGTTCTCATCTCATACTCCTTAAAGTCCTGAGTACACCCTGTTTCATTTGACACGTGTGCCCGTATCCTGTATGTTGACATACGTACAATTTCTGCAGCCTCAAGATTTCTCGTTTTCCGTCTTAGAATAATGTCGACTGTCTAATAGCCTTAAAGATGAGAGTATTATTTGCCCAGTTTTTTCGTTAGTTTGGCAACTAAAAATGTTGCCATAATTGTCTACATTTACAGAAAAAACATTTTTCTCTGTTCATGTCGAGTATATTCGTCCTCGCTGGAAAATAATGAAACAGACAGAATAAGTTAAAAAAAATCTGTTAATGTCGAGTATACTCGTCTTCGATGGAAAATAATTAAGCAGAAAATTAAACAGTTAAAAGGTGTCTCTTTTGACACCAAAACTTACGAAGCATCATTCTTCCTTAACACAGTGATTGCGAAGCTCTAATGGATGAATGATACATATTTAATGCTAAAATTAAAATTAAATTTAGTCTTACTCATCTCTCATTCTATACTGATAAAGATTGGTTTACTTGGTCTATTTAATTTCATTAAAGCAACACAATATTATCGAATTAGGAAGCATATGGCTTCCACAAAGCATTTCTGCCTTGCTAACATTTCTTTAACCCTTTGCACCCGAACAATTTTTTGGTGTGGATATTCAGCTACACGACAGTAATTTTAATAAAAAATTGTTTCGATTTTGCTTACACGTATTTTTACTTAGGTTAGGTTAGGTTAGGTTAGAGTGGTAGCTTTGATACCAAAAGCTCATTTGAGTGATCGAGATGACGTTACGACCAAGTCCAAGTAACTGGTTGGTGCGCCTTTTATCCATTAAGGGCCAAGTGAGTATAGCGGATAAGATAGGTTAGCGTCTCGTAAGAATTTGCGAGCAATGGCCAGCTTTAAAGAGATAAAATGCATTCCTAATTGACTGAATAGGATTCCGGAAAAAGTGCGCCGGCGTTGGCGATCTCGTCGGCTCTACAGTTTTCCGGAATTTTACTTAACTGAGCACCAAACATTTTACTACGATTTTACATGTTCAGGCTGATGGATCTAAGTACCCATCATCTGATATATACCGAACTTATCTCAAATAACATATTATCATAAATAGCAATGGCGTCTCTTAGGCGCCATTCGGGTGCAAAGGGTTAATCTATTTTTTTTTCGTTGTTTCAACTAAGCAGGTGATTATTGGTCTGCTGTTATCATTAAAGTAAACGTTTCTTGAATTCGGTACAATAATTAATCTCAGTGTAGGGCACTTTACAGTTCACTGTTAATCATCAGCCATTGTTTTTATTTTCTTTGTTTAAATGTTGTATGCATTTTTTTCCAATTCATTAAAAAATCATAAATATTTTTGACACAGTGACCCATTATTACGCTAAATAAATAAAAAAAATTTATTTTTTTGTTCGTGTTTTAAATTTTCTACTTGTTGCTTATTGTGTTAAAAAAAAAACAGAAAACAAAACAAAACACACATATTTTTATCATGTATTTTATTATTTTTCATATACATTATATACGTTGATTTCTCTTGTCTTTATACGAATATTTCACCTGTCCCTTAGCACCATTAACCAAGCGACGCGTATTAATTGAATTACTTTCCCCACAGACTAGAGGGTTTCTTGGTTTGTAGTTTCCTTTTGTTTTTTTTTTTTTTTAATAATTTTTGTTTTATTCTTCTCTTTTTTCTTTAAACAATTATTACAATTTACATTACTTTTTTTTTTTTTTTTTTTTTTTTTTTTTTTTGTAAATTAATTAATGACACCATTAACCGCCCCAACAACGTGTATTGGTTTTAATTTCAATTTTTTTTTTCATGTTTGCGCGTAAATTTTTCGTAAAATTTAATCACTGGCTGGGCATGCAATTTTATTGTGACGGGTCATTTCATTTTTTGAAAGTGAGATTTTTATTTTTGTTTGTTTGTTTGTAGCCTGCGATGACAGAGGGAGGAGGAAGGTTTTTAAAAGCTGAAGGATATTATTTATAGTATAATGATGAATTGTTTTATATTTGTAATCAGTTGAAATGAAACTCACATATTTTATATGCAGAGTATTCAAATGTAAAACACACACACTCTACTACCTAAAATGTATGTACAGTGCTGTTCAATAAAATAGATTCACCATGATCTAACATCTTTGAAACCGATAAAACATTAGAAAAAACGCGATTACAAATTTTTATTTATTTTTTTTATTTTGGTAAACATACACTACTGAGCACCGTTTTGGCATAGAGTCAATAAGTCTCTGATATGTTTCTATTGGAATACTTTTCACCACTAACTTCCACCGCTAACTTCCACAACTGTCTTTTTTGAAGGATTTATTTCCTCGAAGAGTTGCTCTGACAATTTCCCATAGATTTTCGATAGGATTTAAGTCCGCTACTGTGCGCCACCCAGCTCAAAACCTCGAAGTCATTATCCTGAAACCAATCTTTTGTTCACTTCCATGTGTGTTTCAGGTCATTATCTTGTTAAAGCACCTATCGAAGAGGCATAAGGCATAATGACTTTGTTTAGTATATCGATATAATAAATGACATCCAGTATTCTTTCGATTCTAAACAGAGGCTCTGTGCCATTCAAGCAAAACATGCCCATCAAACCAATATACTTCCTCCTCCACCATGTTCAATGATTTTTATTGTGTATTGCGGAAGGTGTTCAGTGTTCAGGGATCTTCTTAAAATCTAACTACTTCTGTCAGAGTTAAACAAGTTAACTTTAGTTTCGTCTGACCATAAAATATTTGTCCACATATGCATAGGCCAATCTATATGTGATTCTAATCTTTTGTTTAGGTGAATGAAACTTTTCTGCTACTTTTTTGCTATTAAAATTATTTCTCAGTAAAGCCCTTCTTATTGTTGGAGTGAAAATATGAAGGTTATATTCGTTTTTATTGACAGCAAAGGTTCCAAACGGGTCTGTTGTTACATGACGCACAATTTTTCTTTTCATATTGGATGTGATTTTTGATTTTTTTCGGTCTAGTTTTTGCCTGACCATTTTATATAAAAAGGTCCAATTTTTCTACAGTTCTTGTTTTCATTATGAAGTTTTTTTTATTCTCCTGACTTCAGAACTCCAGCGTTGAGCTCTGCCCATTTCCAATTCTAAAGTTTAATCGTTTACTTGATTCTTTTTTTTTTATATTATTAGAAATCAATCAAACTTACCGTTTAATACAATTACTATCAAACAACGGGTTGTAAAATTAGAAATTCTATTACTTTTTCTAAGTGAATCTATTTTATTGAACCCGCGTTTTTACAATCAAATCTATTCTTGCAATAAATTAAAGAAGAATGACGCTTATAATTTTTGAAATATAATTGGATTATGGATACATAAGAGATCAGTAAACAAAAAGCAATAATTTCTCTACATATACTTCTTTGCATAAGAGATTTAGGTAGAGTAAACTTTTTGGAGAGCAGGAGAATCCAATTTTTTTTTTTTTTTTTTGAACAGCACTGTATATGGTATTTATTGTATGTATTCGGATTCATTCATTTCTTTTCACTTTCATTTCTTTCTAAAGTGGTTTTTAATTAAACTGAATAACGAACAAAACAACATGAAAGAAGAGAGATTAAGATAATTAATATACATACATACATATATTTCAAGGTGAATTATATGAATTTGAGTGTGTCGCTACTGGCTCTGTTCAGTGTTCAGTACAGTATGTCTCCGATCAGCATCATCACAATCACAATCGCAATCATCATTATTATTGTTATTTTATTTTTTGTTTGTTTTTGTTTTTGTTTTATTTTTGGTTTCAAATTTGACATGCATATTTTATTTATTCATTCATTTAACTCTTCTTAATGTACTCGTAAAAATTAGTCATAAATCAGTAATAACAACGAAGAAAACAAATCATTCAAATTTATTATTTCAATTCGAATTATTTTTTTTTTTTCGTTCTCTGTTTTTAAGAAGAAAATGAAAAATTTTTAGCATTA
The DNA here is from genome assembly GCA_005959815.1 of Sarcophaga bullata. NCBI lineage: Eukaryota > Metazoa > Arthropoda > Insecta > Diptera > Sarcophagidae > Sarcophaga > Sarcophaga bullata. The sequence goes on from QOCX01000096.1 coordinate 436,696, forward strand.
ATTGAGAAAATAATAATGATAGCAATTAAGAAAATGAAGAAACGTCTTTTAAAAAGTACTTGAAAGAAATTTTCGCATTGTATATAGATTCTATATACATATTATATGGATATATGTACATATATGACCCTTAAGACATTTTTGATTTCATAAGACGATACATTAAATAAAGTATTAGTATTATTATTAACATTAACCATATGTAAAGAATGTTCTATTGAATTTTCGTAAATAACAAAGAAATTTAAAAAAAAAAATTTTTTTTTTTGGATCAGTTCAAACCCCTGATCAGACGTCTACAACAAAATGAAATTCGAAAAAACATTTCTACGGCGTCTTCCTCTCAGCAGATTTCTGGCAAATAAGTCTAAGAGTAAATAAAATTGCCGTGAAAAAGTTTCTCAAAAATTTGTTATTCGGAGTTGACTTTAAACTGTAGGTCCCACCACTCATATATAAAATTAACACACACAACACAGGTAGTGTGAGTAGCTAGATCGTAATCCTGACTGTAAGACTGTAATGACCAATTATGTATGTATGTAGTATGTACGTATGAAAATTGGGTTCGATTTCCACCAGCGACTCTGGTCTGTTAATCCTACATCTAGCATATGGCCGAAGATATTCAACACGCAAATAATTAAATATAATTTATAATTGTTTTGTGGTTAACAAATAAATCATTAAAATAAAAATGTATACATTAATTAATAGTTACAAAGGATTAAAAACCTCTTATGGTGTTAAAAACTGAATCAGAAATTTTCAAATCAAATTCAAATGCAGTTATAAACTGTCCTTAAATAGCCATTATGTAGTCATTATGTTTGAAAAACAAAAAATAGACTAGAATGTTCAAAATTATACTGATATATACATTATATTACGTTTAAGCTTCCTTTAAGCTTCCCTTTACCAAATATCATAGACATTTGCGACATTTTTGCGTTTACTTTGGCAAAAAGAAAGTAAGCTACTCAACTATAAAATGAAGTTTGGCATTATTTTGATGTGTTGCTAAGATACTTCTCTGCCCTGGTTGATACGTTAAAAATGAAAACATGGAAGTAAGAGCGGCTTATAAGCACTATGCCATTACTAAACAATTATAATTCCATTCAAAGAAAGAAACATGATTGTTGTGTGCCTTAGTAGGCTAGTGACTAGCGTACTAAAGTGTGATTGTGGAGGCTATGATCCGTTAGACTTTGTAAAAATTTGTGGCTTTAAAACAGCTTTAAAAAAAATATGTTGAGAGTTTGCAGTCCTAGAAAAGTGTTAGTAATGTACCCTATTTTGATTTTCATATCATCAGCAAGTATAAAGTTATACATCTTTGACTTATTAATTAGGAAATGTTTTTTTATCTTAATTTGGTCCATAAATTTCCACTCCAATTAATAACCAACCTTTAAATTTTTCCAAAATGTTACTTTATGTCTATAAAAAAAAAAGTTGATCTCTTTCCATATCATTTGAATTTTTTACTTCACTATTAAACAATCAAATTGCGCTTTAATTAAACTACTTTTTAACATAAAAAATTTTTTGAGTGTAAACCTAAAAAATATAGCGCTCGCCGACATGTATCTATGCATCCTTGTTGCAGTCTGATCGACAACTAGAGAAGAGAACATAAGCAAAATGTGTGAATTCTCTCTGCACAATTGGGCTATGAACTGGTAACCACTGGTTTAAAAACAACAATTTCTCGCACACTTCTTCCTTTTTCCTTCTTCATATTACTTACTTTTCGGTATTTCCATATAATGAATAAGTAGGGGATATCCCCGGAGTGTTAGTAATTTTTTTTTCTTTTTTGCTTTTTGTTGCTAGCGTCAGACAAAAATAGAAAGTCTCGATTGATTATTGTCGTATCGAAAGTGATTAATTTTTTAATTGAAATATTTACAGAAATCTACAATCTCTATAGATTTACTGCATATCAGTATTATGACCTAGTTACTCACACCACTTATGTTGGGTGCGTTAATTTTGTACATGAGTGGTATAAAGTCGAGTCCGAATGACAGATTCTTGAAAAACTTTTCATGGCAATTTTATTTACGCTCAGGATTTTTGCCAGGAGACTGCTGAGAGAAAGTCGGCGAAGAAATATTTTTTTATATTTCGTTTGGCTGACCTGGGGCTTTGAACCGAGTTCTTATGTCTAATAAGCCAACAGACATAACCACTAGACCACGAAGACTTCAGTCAGAGTTCATGTATTGCAAAAACTTAATAAATTGTCTGAATAAACTGAATTGTTCTTAATAAAAGTATACCTTATATTATGATTACTATAATTGAAAACAATTTCCAAGCCATTTCATTAATATAAAATGTTAAACGAACTGACCTCGAAATTATCTGATTGTGATTATTAATTACGTGAACGATATTCTTTCTCTATATCGAACGTAATTTAAATTAAAATTCGGTTTGATAATAAATCTAAGAATATGAGAGCGATAAATATTCATTAAAACCGATCGATTAAATGTAAATTGCAATTAAAATTGTGGGCGTGGTGCTTTCCATGAAGATAAGAAAGTATTGTTAAATATTTAAATTATTATCATATGAACTGTGCCAGGTGTTCTTTTTAATCAATATTTGTAATGGAATACATACATACATGATGGACTGGCCATTACAACCATTTAATCTGGAACGAGGGTCAGTTGGTCAGGTCACTCATGCAACATGAGTGAAGAAACCGAGAGTTTAAAGTTTACTATGACAATCTTTTTTATGGCAATTATGTTGTCACGAAGTCGCCGTGGTCTAGGAGATAGTGTTTTGGCTTATTTGACGTGAGATATCGGTTCAAAGCCCAGGTCAGGCATCTCTAACAACAACGAAATATGAACAAATATTTCTTCGGCGCCTTCCTTACAGAAGATTTCTGGCAAAAATTCTAAGAGTAAACAGAATAGCCTTGAAAAGTCTCTAAAAAAAATCTGTCATTCAGAGTCGACTTTAAACTGTAGATCCCGCTACTCATGTATAAAAATTAACTCACACAACGTAAGTGGTGTAAGAAACTAGGTCGTAATCCTGACTAAAGGGTTGTAATGACCAATTATGTATGTAGGCTACTGAGAGATAGTCATGTAAATAGGTTTTGTCCCCAAATTTTTTATTCTTTACAAGACGTTAGATTTGAGTTTGTAGTAAATATTTAAACAATACTGTTTATAAATTAAAAAAAAAGAATCTTATTTAATTATTTATTCTTTTTAAAGTAATACATTTGCAAAGGAAATAAAATCCAAACAAGCATATAACTTTATTGGATGTATTCCTTTATGTTACGAAGCAAAACTAAATTTTTTTTTTACAAAAAAATTTAAAATTCTTTGTTTTCATTATGGAAATGTCTATAATAAGTATTACAGCAAAGAGTGAAAATAATTTATTCCTTTTTTTTTATTATATTTTGCATTACATTATTGTTTATTATTTTTAAAAATAAAAGACTACAAAAATTAATAATAAAAAACATTAACAACAACAATGGGAAACATTAAAAAAAAAAACAGTATTTAAATGACGCAATTATTACAACATTAACTCACGTACTTTAAACATTTATTACAATATTTTAATTTATTACAATAATAAAGAAAAAGGAAAAGAGAGTAGTTTTTATAAAAAAAAAAAAAAAAAAAAAAAAAAAAAAAATTAAGAATTTTCAAGTTTTTTTTTTTTTTTTTCTTCTTTAAACTAACTTTACTTGACAAAAGGCAAAGAATTTTCAAAATGCTTTTAATTGTTGAATTTTTTTTTTTATGAGAATAAATTTCTTTTATTAACTCTAGAACCTTTAATGGAAACTCCCTAGAGATTTCCATAGAATATAGCATAGGGTCTCTTAAGTACACATACACAGCCAATTGTAATACCACATGAAGCAATGCCCATGAGCTATTTAACAAGTCCTTATTAAATGGTCCAGCCAATCAACATCAGAGTTTTACATTTTAACATGATACCTTAAAATCGAGTTGAAAGCCAGCCTGAAAATTTAATGAATCTAGTGATCGATAGTAATATCAAATAACGATAGCTTCATATGTGAACAATCAAACAAAAAGGCATGTAAAATAAGCCAAGCATGCATCGAACCAAAAATAGTCATTTGCCAAGGGTATGAAGGTAAATACGTTTTACAAAATGCTAAAATGCCTAAGAAATAATTTTAAATTTTAAGATAAAGGGCTGAATTGCAGTCAAATCCTGGCCTAATGTGTACTATGGATACGCTGCTATGCTGGGAAGACAGATCCAAGATCGATTATATGATTCATTATAATTTTCTGAACAGAATGTTCGTTTTTAGAATTCCCCCTAGAGAATTTTGGTCTGAGGAACAGGGGGTTTCCAATGGGACCCTTGAAGTTTACATCGAAGCTCAAAGATAAGTGATATGGTGGGCTGTGGTATCTTTATTAAGAGGCCTAATATTAAACTTTCTTATAGGCTGCCTAAACACTATTGTGTTTTTCAACAGAGGTTATGGCAATTTTAAAGGCAGCGTTATGCTTGAAAATCTCTTCATTTACTCGGAGAGACAGGCTGCAATTAAATTTCCAATGAACGTAGCTTCACCATCCGTACTTTTTCATGAATGCCGAGGATTTCTTGGAAAAATTTCGAATCATTCAAGGATAACTCTTATATTGGCTTCCGCAAACAGTTATATTGTTGGAAATTGCATTGTTGATGAGCTGGTCAGGGCCGGTACAGTGCTAGAAATTTCCATTGCTAGTATTTCCATTGCATCTGTTAATTTGGATATTGTTCACTCGTTTTACGGGAGGAGGCTCAATTACGTTGGCAGCAGTTGGATACGTGCAGAATCACGTTTAGACAAGAAGGTTCTTAAATCATATGGCCATCCATTGTACAATTGCAATCCTTACGGGCCATTGTAACTTTAATTGGGCATGCCGAAAACCTTAGCATTTCAACGAAAGACTTCTGAGACTGTCTTTCGCGTCATGTTCTAGTGCCCTGCTCTTGTCATGCGGAGACTGAGGTTTATGGCTTCTAATTATCTGGCATCGTTGAACAAGATCTCTAAAATAAAGATTACTGAAATAGTAAGATTTATTTCAGACTCGCGTCCTCTTCCTTCAAGGGGAACCTTTTAAAAGAAAAATAATAATTTTAATAAAAAATGGTAACTTAAAGGCGACTTAAAGAAAACATAAAAGAAAAGTTAAACATCTATGTGCAACCAGGAGAGCACTAGGGACTTCCATTCATATAGAGATTATACCCGGATTTAATCAATTGTAGAACATTCTTTTGAAGAACATTTTCTTTGAGTTAATTTGAAAGCCTTCTAATCGGCATGCAGAGAAGACAGAGAGGACAGCATTAGGAGTTTACAATTCCGGAAATCGTGGAACACTTTTTTCTTGGAAAAATCTAAAAATCATAATCATAATCATAATAAATACAGACGTCTGCTTTGCAGAATAAAGAAATGATTTTATACCTGTGGTCTTGAAAGGAGCACCGTCTTTTGCCAATTTTAATTCCATGTTTTAAATATTTTCTTGCGATGTTGCTATACATCATCACGACGTATTCTAATTTTTGTTGTAGAAATTAATGGCTCCTTCCTAGGTGAAATTTACTTGATTTAGAATAAGTAATCTGATCTTTTAAAATTACTTCTATCAATATGAAAAGCCTGATACATTCTGGAAGTGTTTTATTGCAATTTGCATCTGCATGCGTACTCTCAAGTGCAGCTATTTAAACAATTACTCATCATTATTCTTGAGAATATTATCTATTAATTGTTTGTTGGCCATATGCTATACTGATGATTGAAATATAAATAAAAATAAATAAATCTGAATACATATATGTTCGTTCCTCTTGCTCTCTCTCTCTTTTCGCTAGTGCTGTAAAGAAAAAATATAACAAAAAAAAAAAAAAAATAATAATAAAATAACAAAAAAAAAAAAATTAAATTATCAAAATGTCAACAAAGGGCAAAGCAGCAACCAATACAGTGTGGTACAGTGTACAAAATCAAAGCCGACTTGAAAGTTGTACAAGCAGCAGCAGCACAAAGGAATATTTATAACTCACTTCCCCCTCCATTCCAAATACCATCATCCTTTAAAAAAAAAATCAACCAAAATGAAACAACAATGCGTGTTTTTTTTTTCTGAACAGATGAAGTTCAATTACCCTAAACTTTAATGTAAAAATAAAGCAAAAGAAATTAACAATTGCCAAAAAAAAAAGTACAACAGCCATCCACCAAAAGATAAATATGCATATAAAAGAATTTGCAATTGTTTACAATTTGTTTATAATTTTTATGCAAATAATATTAAAAAAAAAAAGAAAAAGAAAGCAAACAACAGCCATACAAATAACCAAATACCCATCATAAAACTGCTGAGCTGATGTCTGTAAATTCGTAATAAAAGATTTCTTTTATGATTTATCCAAAAAAATTAATGAATTCGTTCGAAGTTAATATTTCATCATTCTTCTTCCAATGTTCTAAAAGAAAGTGTAAATAAAATTTCGCTTGAAAGAATTTTTACTTTAATATTAATCAATCAGTCAATATTAATAAAAAAAAATGTAGCACCTTACAAGTACATGTATGCACTACTGGGATTTTTTACAATACTCTCTCTCTCTCTCTCTCTCTCTCTGAAACAGTATTCATTTAAAACATCAAGTTTGTTTTAACACAACTTCTGAAAACAGTTTAATGGCTTCTGAAATGACAATGATAATTAACAGTGAATAAATTATAATATAAGTGAAGATAAATCCGCATTTGAAAATCCAAGACACAATCCATAAATTTTAGCAGCGCCACATTTGACGATAACAGAGCAAAATTTGCTCTTAACAGAACAAAATTTGCCCTTAACAGACCACCACTGTTAACTGTTTAATAGTGGCAATAAGTAGTTTAATCTTCTATGTTGCAATTATTGCAGACTATTGACATGAAGTTTAATTCTCATTATGATCGTTATTATTTGTAAACAATAATGTTGAAATGCAAAAGAATGGCTGGTTGGTGTGGGTATGAAAGACGGAATTATTCCAGTGGACTACCATAAATAGTCTATATGGTGTACTATTTCCTACACTGATCTTCTAGAGAATTTTCATACATTTTTGGTCGAAAATCGATTTTTTTTAAATTGAAAATTATTTCAGATATCCCACTATCACGGTTGCAAAGAGCACTGTTAGCTGTTTACCAGTATTCATCTGACTAAGCCCACTTGTTTAAGAGTTGATTTTAGGATATACTTTAGGTCTATCAGCACCAAACCATATACAAAGGAAGATTCCAATTTCAAGGCCTCTTAATATAATCATCAATAAGCTCACATACTATAAAGTAATGTGGTATTAAGAAAATTGGCTTTGAAATTATAAATTTTTTGCTTAAAAATTCTCTAGAAGATTAATGGCTATTTTGAAAAAGGTACACCAAACCGACTATATGCAAATGATAGTCCAGAGGGGGGGTCCTCTTTCGAACCGTGGTAAAATTTTGAAAGTTGAGATTTTGAAATTTGAAAAAATCGTTTTATTTTTTTTACCCAAAAACGTATGAAAATTCTCTTGAAGATCAATGGCTACTTAATCAAACTTAACAACAACATGTAACTATAAATTGTTGGTTATTTTGTAACTGGTCCTTCCAACCCTTCAGTCGGGGTTACGATTTAGCTTCACATAACGCCCATTTTGATGAGTGTGTGTTTATTTTATATATGAGTGATGGGACCTACAGTTCTTTTGAGAAACTTTTCATGGCAATTTTATTTACTCTCAGAGTTTTTGCCAGAAATCTGCTGAGAGGCAGGCAGTTGCCGAAGAAATATTTTCCATTTTGCTTAAGTTTTTGCATACTTTTGTTTTGTTTTTGTTGTTATTTATTTATGTTTTTTTTTCTTTTGTTGTTGCTTTTTTGCTACTATAAATATTTGTAAATATAAAAATACATGCATTGCGTTTCTCAGCTCTCGCGTTATTCTTTTGTATTGCGTTACGTATTTAAAAACGAAAAAAAAAAAAAAAACGATTTGACATTGACATTGACCCACCTACGCGGCATTTTTCTGCCGCCGCCAACATTTGTTATTTATTGAAAGTGTTTTTTGTTTTTGTTGTTTTTTTTTTTATTATTATTTTGTTGACTCTCCCCTTTGTAATAAAAGACAGACAGACAGACATATTGCTAAAATGTAAACAACTTTTGCAATATTATTATTATTATTATTATTTTTTTTTATTTATTTTTATTATAATTTCATTTCATTTACAAACTACTACTACCACTACTACAGTTAGCATCAGAGCAACGATTGCTCTCCGTATATTATTTTTCAACAATTTTTTCAAGCATGTCAACACGAAAAACTCATTCATTCATTCATTCATTCATTCATTCATTTATTTCTCCTGTCGTACTTAATTAAAAGCTCATATTCTATAATTTTCTTGTGGAGGAGAAAAAAATGCAATTTATTTAGCACACACAACTACCAGAGACTGATTGGTTATAGTTAGTTACATAATTGTAGTTTATTTTAAATGTGGCGCCATTTATTTTATAAAAAAAAAGCTTACAAACGCACTCAGATCCACACTTTTACTCTCGTTTGCACTTAATAACGTTGACGTTATTTTTGTTTTTTTTGTTTTTCTCTTTACAAAAACATGCAAATATTGTTTAGCACTTTATTATAAACGTTGTCTGCCATATAGTATTTAACCATATGGTCATGGAGACATAATGTCTAAGGATTTAAATGCAATCTTTAATAAAATGTAATGAAAATTATTATCTTTAACTGTTCGTTGTTCATTGATCTAGAAAATCATTTTCGTTTAATTTTTTTTTTTTGTGGTTTCAAATTTATTTACTTTTTTATTGGATTTTTCCAATTTTTACGAATATTTAACGAATATTTAGAGGGCAACTAAAAAATCCATAGTTTGCAGCCTTTTTAGACGTCTATGACCCTCAAAAACTAGAAAACAAGATGTCTGTTGAAGATAAAATCGAATTTAAAAAGCAAAGACACAAACCCACAATTTTAGCAGAGCCACTTTAAGCCTTTAACAAAGCAAAATATACTATTAACAGAGCATGTTAACTGTTTAACAGTGGCAATAAGTGCATTAGTCTTTTACTTTGCAACTATTTTAGGCTATTAACATAAATTTAGTTCTCATAATGTGAATAATTGTATTGAAATGTACAGGATGGTTGGTAGCGGTGAATGGGGCTAATTTTTTCAAATCCCAAAATCATTCCAGCTATCCTATCCTCCTACCTCGGTTTAAAAGAGCACCAGCATCTTCTGGACTATCATTTACATATAGTCTGTATGGTGTGTTATTACTTATATCTTCCAAAATGGCCACTAAACTTCTAGAGAATTTTCATACATTTTTGGTTGAAAATCGATTTTTTTTTTAAATTAAATATCTCGACTCACAAAATTATTTCAGCTATCACACTACCACGTTTAGGAAGAGGAAACTCTGGACTATCACGTACACATAGTCTGTATGGTATACTATTTATTATATCTTCCAAAATGGCCACAGTTTCAAAGCCAATTTTCACAATACCATATCATTTCATATGGAACTATTTTGCTGATTACATTAAGAGGTCTTAGAGCGTTCCTTTGAGTATGGTATGGTACTCATAGGCCTAGTATTTGTCCTAAAGTTAGCTTCCAAACAAGTGGGTTTTTTCAGATGGATGTTGTTAAACAGTTAACAGTGCTCTGTTAAGTGCAAATTCTGTTCTGTTAAGGACGCTGCTAAAATTTATGGATTGCGTCTTGGGTTTTCAAATTCGAATTTATCTTCATACACATGAGTTAATCCTGTGGTCCAATAAGCCAATGCAGTTTTATCTGAAATATTTTTGCTGCAATATGGTGAATACATGTAAGACAACGATCAAGATGCATACCGTGGTAGTTGATGTGATTTTTTTCGGGTATTCTTAAATGTATTAATGCTCAATGAAAGACAATTTTTTCTTTTAAGAGTGAAAGTTATATGGACACATTTGTGGACACCGTTCCTCCAATTTATTAACATTGGATTGGAGTAGCAAGTACGGACTTTACATGAGTGCTAATGAATAATGCAGCATCATTCGCGAAGGTTCTAGTCTGCAGTGAACAATAAATACAGGAATGGCCCTAGGATGATTTTTTGAGCCGCAGAAATCATCCCGGGAAGATAAATTAGAATATAATTTTGGGTGTTTTCTATGTAACTTCTGAAGAGCTTATGAAAGTTAGTTCAGACCGTGTCAAATACTTGGAAGCTGTTTATGAGGAGCACAGTATAATACTGCTTTTTCTCGAAAGCATCTCGAATAAAATTTGTTATACGATGAATTTGTTCAGTAGTGTTATCATGTTTTCTAAAATCATATTGATGATGGGAAATAATGGTATTGGGATCCACTTCCTTGTTCACACTTAATTAATATATTTATAATCCATAAAGAATGATTTTAGACATTTTTATGTAAAAGTTTTTGTTCTAAACAATTTTTGTTTGTTTTGTTTTTCAATTACAGGCTCAACGGCCCGAAAATACCGTTATGCAGGCTCTTGAGTCGCTTAATGACTCACAAGTTAATGACTTCCTGAGCGGCAAAACACCTTTAAATCTAAGTATGCGTTTAGGCGATCATATGATGCTTATACAACTGCAGCTAAGCACCGTTAATCCCGTTAACGGCGTAGCTCACAATGGAGCCAATTGCAGTAGTTCCTCGTCACGGCAGCGTTCCAGTCATCACCATCATCATCATCATCATCGGAGCAGTCGAACGTCGTCGACAGCCACACAGACCTCAGCTGGCGGTAATGGTAGTTCCGCATCTTCGACAGCACCAAATCACAGTCATCACCATCATCACCACCATCACCATCATCATGGCACAACAACGGCGGCAGTTGCTTCAAATTCATCCACAACGAGTACTGTTGTTCCTCCTACGGCAACAGGCGTGGTGGCACAACAACATAATAAGAATGTTACAGCAGTACGAAAACTAGAATTGGATACAAACTGTCAAACACCTCGTTGCATTAGCAGTAACAATACGGCGTCTCGAGCAGCAGTAGTAAATACAAAAGGTTCGATCACCCCCTCGTCAACGATACCAGCTACAACATCCGTAGTGGCAGCAGCATCAACAAAAAATTCGAATTTGAGTTCGTTTTTAAGTAAACGTGATTATGAAAGTTTACAGAATATCGTTAAAAGCATTGCAAGGGCACAACAAAATACATTGCAACCTACACGTCTCCAACAGCAACAGCAACAGCAGCAGCAACAGCAACAACAAACGAATACAACAGCTCAAATACCATCTGCAGCCACTGTAGCCAATGGCACAAATACAACCAGTGTACCAGTTGTTGTGTCAACATTTCACAATTCTACCGAAGCCGTTCTACTAGAACAATCACCCATTAAATCTTTATCAAATTTAGTATCCAGTCCTATTAAAACAACAGCCATTAAAAACATTCCCAATATCTCTAATAGCAACAACACCATTAGCAACAATAACAGCAACAACAGCAGTAACAGTTCCTCTTCAACAATCAATAACGCTGCCATTGAAACACATGGGACACCATCGAACATGTGTCAAGACCCTATAGCGGCCAAATTGACGTCATGTTTGTGCACAAGGCTTAATGGAGGTTTAAATGCCATGAATGCGATGTCACATGCTTCGTCGAAGCAGTGCATTGAAACCGCGTGTAATTCATCACAACAACAGCAACAACTTTATCAACAACATCAGCAACTGCAAATGGTACCACATACAACTCGTACAAGCACTAGTTCGATCATGACCAGCACACCCAATTGCAAAGCCAGTTTAGCACCGGCTGCCATTATTAATTCAATTAATAGATCAACGATATCATCACCGCCGTCGTCTTCGTCGAGATCTTCCTTTTCTTTGCATAAGACCGCTCACAATCCGATTGCAAGAAAGCATCGACATCATCACCACCACCATCATCATCACCACCATTATCACCATCCAGCAGCAGCTGTGGAAGAGCTGAATACGGTTGCCACCAATCCAAAAATAATATTCAATACATCGACTCCCAATAAGACAGTAAGCAATGATAGTGGTTTCAATTCTGGCGATGATTCTTCATTGAATAATTCTTCTGTCACCAAGATACCTTCGTCAACTTTTCCGGCAGCATTAGCACGAACATTAGGTACCTCCTCATCCTCGTCCTCGTCCTCCTCCTCCTCTAATCCAACCGGGACAGCAACGACATCAAGCGTAACAACACCCATCGAATTAGATGATTCTGGCATTGTATCAGACTCACGTACTTTGGCCGAGGCTTCTCGCAATCTTACTCAGACTTTGCGTAAACTATCCAAAGAAGTATTCACCAATAAGATTGATTTTTCAGCTAGCGAAGAGACCCCTCGTAAAAGTGGTTCAGGTGCTGTTATTGAATCAATGAAAAACCACGGCAAAGGCATATACTCGGGTACATTCTCTGGTACTCTTAATCCAGCACTACAGGACAGATATGGTCGCCCCAAACGAGATATATCCACGGTTATACACATACTGAATGATTTATTGAGTGCCACACCACAATATCATCGAGGTGCTCGAATTAGTTTTGAGGCTCCATCAACATCAGCAGCCGCCGCTGCATCAGTAGCTGCTGCTAGTGGTTCAACGGGCGCGATACATCTTAATTCCAGGAGTAAACATGTAAGTTTTTTTTTGCTCTTTTCTAATTATTCGGCTTTTGTTATTTCGAATCAAAAATAAAGGATTCTTATGTACTTTTTCTTCGTTTTTCTTTTTACAGCTGTCCTCTAAGCATCATCAATCTACCCACCCTTGTGTCAAATGCATTAAAACTCATAATTCTTCATCGACCACAGGCAATTTTAAATCTGCTTTAACTGCTAATGCTACTGCTGGTACCTCAGCTTCAGCGCAATCATCTTCATCAACCACATGCACCTACGGTGAATGTAATGGTCATTATGTGAACAGTAAATCACAGACGAACAAAATCTATCCCTGCTGTCAACAAGATATCACAACTACAGTGCATCAAAGTTTATCAACTAATAACACCGCCGGCGCTACACTAACTACTAACGGTCAGCACCATCATCACCATGCGTCGTCTGCATCGTCGATTTCGACTGCGTCTTCGTCGTCGCACCATCATCACCACCACCATCAAATGACAGATGAACGTAAGGTGTGTCAATGTCGTTATCGTATGCATGCGGAAACGGGCGAAAAAGAACGCGACTATACCTGCCCTAAATGTGCCGCCGAATTGGATAACATCAAAACCAAATCCAAATTAGATCAATTGCGTTTGGTAATGCAACAACGAAAACAAAAGCGGGAAGCACGCAAATTGAAGGGGGCACCTTATGGCGCCCGTGTCGTGGGTACTACGACAACAGCCACAGCAAGCGGTGTTAGCGATAATACAGCCGCCACGTTAACAACTTCGAATAGTTCTATTGCAACGCCCATAAGTGTGGCTACATCGGCTACAACACCTAGTGAAGTCTCCCCAAATCATTTGGTTGAAGAAGTTGATACAGCTGCTTAAAGTTACTTCCACAACGGACAGAAAAAACAGTTCAATACTAAGAATTTGTATTTTAAGATTGTCATTTGTCAAAACAATCAATTTTGAATTTTTGTTTTTTTTTTTTAATAATTTCACTACAAATCAGGAGCAATTATTTTGATTTTGATTGCAATTCTTTTGTTTTTTTTTATCTTCTTTTTTTTTTTTCAATTTGTCTTTTATTTTATTTTAATTTTTGTGTAGCATTTATTAGTTTTTAGTAACAAACACTCTTCTCACATTACCACCAACCTATACTACAACAAACAACAAAACAACAACTAAAACAACAACAACTACTACTACTATTATTATTATAATTATTAACTAATTTTAACAAAACAAAAAAAAACTTTTTTTGAAATTCAAATTATTATTTAAGAATTTTTCCTTTTAAAGATTGTATTTGTTATTTGAAATTTAAATTAATTTAAGCAAATTTTCATTTATTTTAGGAAATTTTTCAACAACAATTGTTATCACTGATTGAATGTTTTGTTCGATTTAATTTTTAAGATTTTCATGAAACTACTTTAAAAAAAAATTAATACAAAAATTGTAGACTTACAACATATTTACATGTCCACAATTTTACAAACAATTTCTTCCTATTACAAACAAAATCCATATATTTTTTTTTTATTTAATTCTTCATTTAAAATGCCTTATACTGTATCAATATAATCTTTCTAAAACTTGTATTATTCATATTCTCTTTACGTTTTCTTATTATATTCTCTTTTTCGTTTTCTTATATTTCTTGTTTTATTGTTTTTAATTAAAGTTAAAATCATTTGCTTTCATTCTGTTTTTCCCACTTTCTTCTTTCTATTCTCTCCTAATTGAATTGACGAATATTCTTTATATTTTAATTGTAATTATTATAAGTTTTAGAAAGAAAATTACATCATACTTGTGAAACTTTTTGCCTTTTTGGTTTTTATTCAAAACTACCACCTAAAAACACACATACAACACACATATACATATATACAGTTTTTAAATTAATTTAATTAGTTTTTATTTCGTATAATATATTTTTAATTTTTTTTTTATTATTATTATTATTATTATTTTTATTAATTTAAAATTCGTATGTGAAAAAGAAATAAATTTGTTTAATGTATACAAAAAAAAAAAAAAAAAAAAAAAAAAAAGAACTCTTTATTTGTTTCGTTTCTTTTTAGTTTTTATATCAAAATAAACTTTTTAGTTATTTATTATTGCAGCTTTTCATTTTTCGTTTGCTTTTTTTCTAATATTTCAAAGTAATTTCAAACTATGTATTACAGGGTTTGTTGCAAACATCAACAATATGTATTCAAAAAGATAAGTCAAATCGAATCATAGAGATTAACAATGAATGGTTTTTTCCTTGCTTAAAAGCACTCATGAAATTTTTAATTCTGTTTCAATCATACTCACTACAATGTTAATTTATAAGTACAAGTTACAATAAGTATGCGTACAACGTTGACATCAAACTCTTACCATTCGAAATATGTTTGATTCATAGGCCTACTCATTTAGAAAAATATAGCTTTAGAAAAATATTTATAGATGATTACAGTCAATCTACAGTTGTTTGTTAGGCATTTACACAAAAAGAAAAGCAGATCAAACACACAACCTTCTAGTGAGTATTTTTATGTTCGTACACAATTCACACACATTTTGTGATTCGTGTATATGTTAAGTTATGTAGAGTCGAAATAGACAACATCATACATGTTGTTAAGTATGAATATGATAAGTACTACAAACTTTGATTATGAGTAGAGATTGCATAATTTTAGAGCAAGTATGAATGGGTATAAGTATCAGAAATTGTAAGTATGATTCGATTCTACTGATCTGTTTGAATACACATTGCTGATATGTGTATCATAATTATAATTTCTTATGCTTATACCCTGTCATACTTTTCTTAATATTTATGGAAGCTATATTCCTATTCAAAGTTTGAAGTACACAGTCAATTTATAAGTACATAACAACATGTATGATGTTGATTTTTCTTAATTTCTTCTTAACTCACTATACACAGCAAACACAAAATAAGTATGATACGCTTAAGAACCCTAAAATATTGACTAGGAGGTTGTATGTTTGCTCTGCTTGCTGTTCCT
Organism: Sarcophaga bullata; assembly: GCA_005959815.1. Taxonomy (NCBI): domain Eukaryota; kingdom Metazoa; phylum Arthropoda; class Insecta; order Diptera; family Sarcophagidae; genus Sarcophaga; species Sarcophaga bullata. Next base: position 452,543 of record QOCX01000096.1, read on the forward strand.
TTCTTTTATGCTTATGATAAAAATTCAAACTATGAATTCTGTTGAATGATTTGAGTCACTCGAATCATTTATAAGAATTGTTCTAAAGTTATAAATCTAAATGTGTAAGTTTCTGAATCAAAGATATTTAGTATGGTATGAGTTGTATGTCAACGTTATATGCATATTTATAGAACTCTTTATTTATAAATCAACATTGTAGTCAGCATGTGTGGGAACACAGTAGTTAAATATCAATATTGTACACTGATTTATATTTAAAAATTCATGAGTGCTTATGAATAGCGAAAAAACGATTCATAGCTGATCTCTGGTATGTTTTAACGTAGCGGAGTTGAGGATTATCAGACACATCTTCTGTAACTGTCCAGTCCTTGGTAGGATGAAGTTGAGAACCCTTATTAGGGGTTTGAAATTCATGATATTTTGGGCTTCACTTTTATCAACAATTTCAATTCCTGCTACTTCTTTTCACCCTTCCTATATCTTTCCTTGTCTATTTTAGGAGCAATGAAATGGATCAGATTGACGGAGGAATATTATACTTGTCTTAATGACAAATACATGTCTTCTAACCTAACCTAATCTTACGCATTGGATTAGCGTTAATTAGTACTACAGCATTTTTCATTTGAAATTGACGAAATTCCAAATATAATCGAGAATTTCGATTAAAATCTGAGTCTACGCCTAGTCTACGCAATGAGAAAATAGTTAAACGGAATTCAAAACTATAATTGTAGGAAAGAATATAACTGTAGTTGAGCAACATAATAAGCTAGGCCTTTACGGTAAATTCTAGAGCTAATTCCCTTAAAATCTGTTAATATGATACCCCATTTAAAGCAATTATGCAACAGCCCTGGGTTTTACTGTTGACTTTACTAAAAAAAATCTTTTAATTTAAACTTAAATTGTAAAAGTATTATTCAGAATTTAAATCTTCAATATTTCGGCTGTCCTGGTAGTTTAGTGATTAGTGTGTTAGACTATTAGCGTGAGGGTCTTATTCCCTTCAGATACTCTGGCATGCTACACTACAACGAGTATTACTCGGCACGTAATAATTTGATATAATTTATAATTGTATTGTAATTAACAACTAAATAAATCTTTGATACTAAAATAATTCTTTAATAGCCCTCTTGATACTGTGGAAGAGCGTTTAAAAAACAATACAAGTTATTTGAAATGACTTGCAATTACTGCCATTTTGGGTGCCCTGTACACTAAACTGGCAGTACATGTCTTTGACAATGTTTTTCAAACAACGATCAACTATTTTGGTATATGGTTCTGGAGTCTAAAGTTGTGTTGGCAAAGATTTAATATTTATAATGACGGATGTTTTTGAGAGGAGAATTAATTTTTTCTTAATTTAGTATAGAAAAAAGGTTATTAATTGTAATTATAAATCATTATTTATGTTCTCTTTTTGAGAGAGTAATATTTAATTTAAGCAAAAATTTTTTAAAAATTTAAGTGACAACGACGTCTTACGATGCATTTTTTACGTTTCGATTTTAGATTAACATTAAAAAGTTTTATTATCTTTACTTTGGTTTTAGATTTACTTTAAAAACTGTTTTTAATTATTTTTTCTAATTTAAATTTAGGTGTTGTTAATTTTGACATAAAAAAACTTTGTTTATAAAATTAAGCTCTCAATGTTGTTATTGAAGTGGTACAAAAGAAAAATAAAAAAAAAAATATTTATAAGCAGAAATTAAATTACAAATCTTTTTTCGGTACAAGTTTTTTTTTAAATACTAATGTATGAAAGTAAATTATATTACCTTAGAAAATTGATTTATTTCTACATAATTTAATAATATGTATTACAAACAAAAAAAAAAAAAAAAAAATTGTGCCAATTTCTAAATTAAATTGTTTTTTTTATGTTTCAGAAATATATGTTTTTAATGTTTAATTTTAACAAAAAAAAAAAAAAAAAAAAAAAAAAAAAAAAAAAATAATAATAATATTATGACTACAATAACTAAAGAATGAATATGTGCAATTTGTTTTTTTTTTTACTTTACTTAACATAGAATAAACTGGAATACTTCTGCATAAGTTGATAGTTAAAGGAAAATATTTAATGAAATATTTTGTAGAGCAAAACATACTACATATATAATATTACAAAACAATATTTATATATAAAATAATTTTAAGTATAATAAATTACTTTAATTAACATACAAATATATTAAACAGTATAAAACAAATACAAAAAATAAAAAAAAAATATTATATTCTTCTTATGGTACATATATTTCTACAATTAGTATATTAATTATGTACATATATATATGTATGTACTACTACGTATGCATGTATGTATGGATGCATGTATGTATGGATGTATGTATTTATGTATGTATGTCTGATAAGTCTAATTTTGGGCATATGTTTATGAATTTACATTACATTAATACGACAAGATATGAAATTGATAAAAGAATTTATAAAAAGTAACAAAAAAAAAAGAAAAAAAATATGAAAATTTAGGATAAAATTGGTATGTTTTTGTTTATGCTTAATGAAATGGATTTTGTCTTGAAATTGGTAAATAATTGAAAAATATTAAAAGAAAAATTTTGAATGTGCTTTGTTTGATAGAATATTGGTTGAAAAGCATAAAAACTTTTGTATTTTCATTTCATAAATATTATAAAAAATATTTTTATATCATAATTCGATTCTATTTGTTCTGAACTTTACCCCAACTATGCTTTAAAATCAAGAAGTAGTCTTAAAATGTTTGTGTTCTTGCAATTCTTAGAAATTTTTTAGAACCCACAGATTTAATTTTACTATTCAATACATTTCTTACACAAGGTTAATAACTGAAAGAATCTCATAAAGGAAACTAAAAAAGGGTATCAACAATATTACTTCGCAATCTTTTAAAAAGAGTTAAAACCAAAAATTATTGTAGACTCGAATTAGATGAATTTTTCAACATATAAAGTATGGCCCAGCGGAAAAATTGGATTTAAAATCAAAATTCATTATAAAATATTGTATTTCTATAGTTAAGCTATGGTATTTACATGAAATAATTTATAAATAAAAAAATTAATCTAAAATTATCCACTGAGCAAAATAGCAAAACAAACAAAAAAGAAAAAAAAAAAGCAAATGCATGCCACAGAAGAGTAAGAAAACTGTGAAGATAATATCTAAAATACGATCCTAACCAACACCTTATTTGAGAAATTCATCAGATCGAATGGAAAGAAAAAATACTACTATTTTTAAATAAAAGTGTTTCGCAAAGAAAAAATCTCTGTTCGATTACATATAGCAAATCTTTTAATTGAAACGTATCGGCCAATGCTCTGTTGGGCTTCGAGTATAGTAATATTCTTCAAAACGAGTAGATCTATGCCCCTACGAAATTGTATTGTATTATATTGAATTACTTTCCGAAGTAGACTCAAATACATATTTTATAACGTAACGTTTTTCGCATATATTCTGCTCTATATATAGTACATATATAGAGCATAAATATGTTTTATGCTATTTGACCATATTTTATCGATTGGAAAAATTGGCAATTGTTTGGATATTTCATATCGTTACAATATGAATTTCAAAACAAAGTACAAAACTTTACAAATACAAATAAAAACTACTTTAATTAGACAAAATTTTTCATTAGATTTGATTTTTCTGATAGAAATTATAATGAGATATATTTTAAATATTAAACAAAAATTAATAAAAAAAATACAAATATTTTTGTGAAATAAACTCGTAAATAAAAAATTATTGAAATATTGAAAAAAAAAAATTAATATATAATTAATTAAATAATTAGAAAAATAAAAATATTAATTTTTGATAAAATCAAGAAAAACAAACAAATTTGCTTCATGTTATATAAGCAAATATTTTGGATAAAATATTTTAAGAAAATGTTTTGAAAAAGAAAATGTTTTGTTTCTTTAACCAAATTATTTAAACCAACGATTTTAAATTAAAAAAAATTAATTTAATTTAAAAAATTTAACGGAAAAGTAAGGCGATGACAAATAATGTCAGTCATATTTTATTGCTTTCAATAGAAGACACTTTAATTAGAGAACAGTTGTAGAGATTTTTAACCAAAAACTAACAGTATATGCTTAAAAATAAACGAAATATTAATCAAAGTTTCGTTTATTATTGTAATAATTTTAAAAAGTCTTAAAAATTTTCCGTTTGTAAATAATATACGATATTAAATAAAAATTATAAATTTGCATTANTATTAAAAACAAACAAGAAAAAAAATAATAAGTTTCAATAAAAAACAAATCTTAATAATTTATAATTAAAAATTTAGCAAAATATACATACATACAAACTTTAAACTGATTGTTTAAAGTTAAAAAAAAACAATAATAATAATAATAATAATATTAATAAATAATATACATACAATACAAGCAAAAATAAAATTAAGAAATACATATATTTGTAATTTAACTCCCTTAAAACCGAAAAATTTAAAAAATTTTAAAAAGGAAAAAATTAACAACATTATGGTTATAAGTTTAAATCTACTTTTCTTTATAGTACACGTACTTACTGATCAATCTATTAATAACGATATAACAAACAAACAAACAAACATACAAACAAAAAAAAAAAACAAAAAAAAAAACGACAAAGACAGTTACTGGATCCAAAAAAAAATCTACACTTGATGGCTTTTGGCCACAGTCAAAGCCACCAAAATAGGTTGGGCAAACAATTGTGTAAATCTATGTTTTGTGCAACATTCAACTTTGTAAAGTATTGTAATGGTCAATGAAAATAAAAATTATGGTATATACATAAAATATTAACAATAACAATTAGCAGCAAATGATAAATAAAAACTTTATGAGCATATATTGTATTTTAAAGATTCTGATTTTGTTTAATTAAAAAAACAGAACTATAAAAACGTAAGTAAATTTATTAATTTAATCGCAATAAAAATATCTGATTTCAGTTAAAAATTGGATTTAAATGTTCGCACTGGACGAACAACCTGTCAGGTTTTTGGGTGGAATCGTGTAAGTTCAATGTGTAATGAGAACATATGATATTGAAAGATGAAAATGTTTGTAGAATTATGGCTCTCTTCATTTTTTGCAAAATTTTCAAAATCTATCACACTCCATTTGAACAAGGATGTAGAACTTTACTCTTTATTTTGTATAAACATAAAAAAAAAACTCGTAAGATATTTACACTCGTTTTTAGAATAAGTATGGAATTCTGCCATTTAAATAGGCTTTTAATGCTATATGCCAATTAGTTTTCAATATAAAAAGAGATTCATGACATGTGGCAATACCAAAAATAATCTAAAGGTTTACCATTCCATCTAGAATAGACTAAGAAATGCAAAATGCTAGCAAGTCATTTAAAAACCATCTTCAGCGACTAAAGCTCATTTTTGACTGAATGAGTACATCAAAATACAGAGCTTCAAGAGCTGCCAAACTATACTCCTACAAGAACAATGAAAATTATCGCCTGCGGCTTGGACCTCATATCACTCGTGATGCCCAACTTCTGCACCCTGTCCACCTGTAACAACTGTATGATTCCCAATACTATAGCATTTTTATTGATAAAAACAAAAAAACTGGAAGATTCACAATGCCAAGCGTACTCGCTTGGAACGGTGGATTGGGCACTATTTCATAAAAGCTCTCTTAAGATCCCCAGTAAGTTACTGGACAGATTCTTTCATGTGTGCGATATCAACTCTTCCCGTCCCTGCAAAGGGAAATAGCTGATCGACAAACATTTCAAAACCGTTCCAGTTCGCCATTCTGGGGTTCTTATAGGCCAAATGTTTAAATCGTGAGAAGTCAATGCTGAAGAGTATTTGTAGATACCCTCTGACATTAACGTCAGATCTATTATGTGCTCTCTGTTCTTATTAAAGAATGTGGGCCTATTGTCCCTATTACATATAATAATGAAATCGAAAAAGGACTCACCCTTTCTGTTGATGTACGTGCTCTCCCATACGGTGTGGTGAACGTTGGCGTTATATTCTAACAAGACCTCCTGCCTGTTCCTGTGCGCTTAGAGCTGCAGTTGTTTGGAGGCAGGTGGTAACTGCTCCTCGTCTCCGTATGGCAGATATGCGAATGCTGTCGGGAAGCTACTGCTCCCAACGCGTCCACATACTGCCACGATGAGTTCGGGAACACAGATCTGTGGTTAGAAAAGAACGTTAATTACTTTGCTAAAAAGTGTGTAGGTCCTTAATTTACCTTTTGCTGGTGGATCAAGAAGTGTGTATAAGTTAGATCCTAATCCATGAACTCTGTCTATAACGAGCCAGAGATCTTGCAGATTAATCTGAACCACCTTCTGCCGTTGCGGTCTCACTGCTGTTGTTCGATGGCAGGATCAGACCCTAATCCATGAACTCTGTCTATAACGAGCCAGGGGTCTTGGATTAGGCTAACATACACGTTCTCCTTGATTGTGAATAACAACAGATCCTCGCTTGCAGCTCTAAAATGGTGCAGATTAATCTGAACTACCTTCAGCCTTTGCGGTCTCACTGCTGTTGTTCGATGGCAGGATCAGCCTTAGCTGACCCACCCCATTCTGCAAAGATTGCGGACCCATTTTGATCCAGATATGGTTTCCAGCATCTTAAATTATTTAAAGCCGATTCTTTTTTAGTAAAATAAGAACATCATATTTTAAACTAAAATAGAGATATGTTTCTGAACTATTACAAAGTATTTTTTTTTATATAAAAAATTAAAATGTAAGTTTAAAAAAAAAAATTCAAAACAGTTTTATAAAAACAAATTTTAATTTTAATTTTATTTTTATATATACTATATATTTTTTTATTATTTTTATATTTTTAATAAACACTTTTGTATATAAATATGATGATATATGTACATACATATATACAAACATTACAGTACAATAAAATTTAAAGTAAATACATTATTTCTTTCCTTTTTTTGTTACAAATAAAATTTAATTTACATGTTATTGTTCGTTAAATTTTTATTAAAAGTACATTATATAAATATATATATATTTTAATTTACATACAATCACTTAAAAAAACAAAATTAAACAAGAGTTTGTTTCAATGCTTGCCAGCAAAATATAAAATATTAATCAGTTTGTAAAAAAAAAAATCACCAATTTAAACTCATTGGATAGATAGTGTATTAGGAATAGAGAGAATAGCCTAATTTTATTTGTATTTTTTTTTTTAATAATATTTAATAATTTTCTTCATTTCGTTAGTTAAATACAACCAGCACCAATTATACACGATTGTAGATGTAATAAAGCTATTTTAGAGTAAAATGGATAGAAGGAAGCCGTAGATTTGAGTTAAGAAAAATTGAACAAATTTTCACATACCACAAACACATACACTTAATAAAATTTTTCTTTAGAGTAGCCGATAATAAAAATAAAATATTTAATAATTTGTAGGCTTGAACCTTGATGAATGTGCAAATTATTGATTAATATTATAAACACTTTTTTATTTTTATAAATAAATGTTGGCCACTATATGATAGTCAAATATGTTGTTGCTGCAGCAAGAGCAACAACAACTATATAAAGTAATTGATGACTGTCTAAATGGTACACATTATCGTTAGCATCCTTGTGTATAAGACATCATCAATCAGGTGGAGTGTTTTGCATTAAAGTAATGTTATTTATTTTCTTATTATTATTATTATTACTGTATTGTTGTGTTTATGAACCGAAATGTTCTTTATCCTGATCGATACGACCGAATTCATAATTGCCACGACCATCAAATTGCAAAAAGAAGTCATGGTGTACCCATAATGATTTACGATGGGATACGGTGAACAACGTAATACCAGCTTCACGACAATAACTGTACATTTTGCCTTCAACATCAACAGACACCGCACTGGTACACTCATCCAAAATAGCAAATTGGGGACTGTGATAGAACAGACGTGCCATGGCAATACGTTGTTTCTCACCACCCGACAACACATCAATCCAATCTTCAATGGCATCCAAGCCATTTTCACGGTGTTCCAAGTACGTAAGTTGTACAATATCTAAATATTGCATAAGATCTTCATCGGTTTTGCCGTTACGTCGCATATCTTCACGCGTATGAGGATAAATAATCTAATAAAAGTATATTGTAAGTATTATAAAAATCTTCTAAATACTTATATAATAAATAATTAAGTTTACCTGATCTCTTAAAGAACCAAGTGTCATATAGGGTCTCTGAGGTATATAAAATAGTTTGCCGCGTTGAGGTTTAGTAACCTTGCCACCCCATGTAGGCCATAATTCGCCCAAAATACGGAATAAACTAGATTTACCACAGCCATTAGGACCACAAACCAATACATTTGTGCCAGATCTTAAAAATTTTACAATTAAAATACAATACGATGGTAATATTACATTTCAAAGACTTACTTGACTTCAAATGTCAAATCCTTAACTAAAACATCACCATTTGGTGTAACCAGCGGTACATTTTCGAATTTAATAATATTATCGACAAACTCCATTGCTCCCTTGCCGGGGCCGAAATCGGAGTTTCCGTTGACAACATTATTGACCATAGTACGTTCGTAGGTGCCCTTATTGAGATCATTCAAAACCTTAATTAATTCGGTCATACGAGCGGTGAAACCTTACATAATAAAAAAAAATTTAATTTATATACACAATTATTAGGACGAATGTACAAACGACTCACCAGCCAAACGGGTCATTTCACGACCGGCCAATACCAAGCGACCAATAGCCTCTGCCAGTTTAATCAACATTCTACCATACGTATAGTAAGCCTGAAAAGAAATTGAAATATAAACATTTTAGTTAATTAAAATTATTAATTGTTAGCGTAAGTTCGCTTTTCTTATAAATACATACATACATACATAATTGGCCATTACAACCCTTCAGTCAGGATTACGGCCTAGCTTCTCACACCACTTATGTTGTGTGTGCTAATTTTATACATGAGTGGCGGGACCTACAGTTTAAAGTCGACGCCGAACGACAGATTTTTTTGAGAAACTTTTCATGGCAATTTTATTTACTCTCAGAGTTTTTGCCAGAAATCTGCTGAGAAGAAGTCACCGAAGAAATATTTTTTCATATTTCGTTTTTTTTATGTCTGACCGGGGATTCAAACCCTGGCCTTTCGTCTAATAAGCCAACACACTACCTACTAGACTACGTCGACTTCTTATTTTCTTATAAATACGCAGACATAATTTAGGTTTTCGAAAACAATAAATTCGGAATTAAAATTTTCTAAAATTGTATTCAATTTGATTTCACTACTAAAATGAAAGTAAGAACTTAAAATAAATATTCGGAATTTTCGAAATACGAAACGAAACGTTTTATGCATTCTCTAAGTCTAATTTTGTGCTGCAGTTCTGTGATGTTATCACACTGTTTTCGAAATATTATTTTAATTTTTCAGAAACAAATCTTTTCAAATCTACGGAGAGTACACTTACTTAAATCTAGCTTGCGAGTGAATTAAAGTGGCATTATGGTGAGTGAAAAAATATCATGAATATGCGAAGTCCTAAGTCAAATCTGAGGGGACAGCGGGCACTCTGACACTGTCATCAATTGCATCTTGAATAGTCTGCCTACAAGCATAATAAGCCAAGACATAAAAATGTTTGATATTGTCTCATTTGATAGTAAATTATTAGCTAGGATTTGAACAGATTTGGACGAAATTAAGTAGATGCCATAGAAAGAAAATTTAATATATTGGAATGAGTCGTCTTGGATCATACAGCACATAATATAAGTCGATATACATACATATGGTTACAAACTATGTTTTTAATTTTTCGTATGACAAACACGATTTTTGCATTCAAGTTTTTTTCTCTTAGGTTTATATTAGTATGACAAACTTACCTGTAAACGTTGACCTTGGTTTTCTCCTGATAAAAGTGGATGGTTTGGTGTAAAGAATGGAATTGATACAGCATAGAAACCAACAATCGAAGCAAAATCTGTGTGATAAATAATAATATTTATTATGCGTATATTATTTCATTATATTTAAACATACATTTTCCCACAATATTATCGACAATACCCATGCCAACACGAAACTCCAAAAATTTACGCAAATGTGAGCGTAATTTTGAATAACTTGCCAATAAAGTAAGTTTTTCGCGTGCATTGCCTTGATAAAATGCTACTTCTTCGGAATTAGTAATTAAACGACTATTAACGTAGCGGAATTCGCCTTCTAATTTTTGTTCCTCAACAGTAAGGCGGCCAGTTGGACGACGCATACGTGTAAGTAGAACACCAGCAAACAAAAGATAAATCATTAGAATGGAAGGAGTCTAAAAGTAGAAATTTGGAAAATTAGAAGAATAAGAATAATATAAGATTACACTGAAAAAACTTACTTTGCCACCTAGGTTAACCGTTAAACGATAAACATAAATGAATATATCCAATACAGGTTTACTGATATTCGAGTATAATTCTGTAGCACTCTCACAAAATTTATCAATATCTGTGGTTAACAGTTGATCGGCATTAGCTATTCTATTATCTAAATTGGACATTTTGTAGTAAGTATAACCACTGGAAATAAAATTGAAGAATATAAAAATAAGATAAGAGATTTTCATATACATATTCATTGTTATGCTTACGTCAGGTACTGATTATAAAGGTGATGTGTTAAATTGGTTCTAAATCTTAATTTTAATTCACCCAGACTCCATTTCAATATATTTGTAACCACAGAAATCTTGAAAAGACATTAAAATAGTAATTAATTAGTAATGATTGAATATATTGTAAATAGTTTTAATGTTATTATGTTACCATTGGCAATGCGGCCAAGTATTTAATTAATGAGGTTCTAAAGCCGGCTTTATTCATGTGTATAATCGTACTTTCTACAACTGTAGCATTTTGTATCATCCAAATATCGCTGACAGAACGGCCTATAAGTGATGCAGCGACCAAAAATAACAAACCGCTTTCAATGCTCCAAAAACCAGGTACTAAAATTGCTGTAAATTCAAAAGGATTATATTTTATTGTATATTTTTAGGTGTTATTTAAATCTAATCATAACCATGGAACTTAATGACGTCTCGTAAGTTTCTGCATATAACAGTTCTCTTAAGGAACATTCGACGTTTACTCTTTGTGCTTGAGAGACAACAAAAATGTAAATTTTTTTACACAAATTGTACAATCCGAAATTAATTTTATATTTTCAATTGTTAAAACATAATTAACAATTATTTGTTTATGGAAAATTTATTGAAAAAGAAGTTGGAAAAAATGCTATAAATATTCATAATTTATTAACAGAGGCCCACTGTGCGCTATAATAAAAATTTAATATTTTCTTAGTCGTCCGAGTTATTATTGTCAGTAATCTATCATATTTATAAGAACATACACAATATTTTATATTTTCTTAACAAAAATTAAACATTTTTGACAAGAAACAAAATTTTTGCTTAATAAAATCTAAAAATTTAAATACTAAACTAATGGCATCTAAATATGCTATCGGAATAACAGCATTTTTACAAATTATACTGCGTATTTCATTCTTCATAGAGCAGAGAGGTGATGCCTGCTCAGCAGCACCCACATTGGCAAGCTGGATCTTTTTAATAGCCTTCTTAGATATTTTACTGGACCTTTGTATCTATCCCATACGTTATATGCACTTGCCATACATTTGTCAAATTGTCGCTGAAACATTAATAACAGTGCTTTTAACTGAATTCGGTTCGTTGGTGGTATGGTGTACTATAGAAAAAATAACTTGCAAGTTGTCTAAATCATTGTTGCTATTATTTGGAATGGCTCCAAGTACATACTACGACTATGAAACGTACATATTGGGCGCTGTTACTACATCAACTAGTTTAGCTATACTCTTATTTGTGGGCCAAGCTACCGATCATTATCATTTCCTGCGTAAGCGTTCCATGCGTATGTGCCGAAAAATTAATTCCTATTTATCGCAATTGCTGTCAAAAATTCATTCTACAATATCTCCTCCTCCTGCGTTGTGTAAACCTTCTAATATAAAATGTTATACAAACAAATGTGATGATAGACTAAATAATGAAATACCAATGGACACCACTATTATATATCAACCGAAACGTAGCAACTACAAGCGTAATCGAAGCCGAAGTAGGTGTCGAAGTCGCAATCGGAGATGATTGACAAAAAAAATGTATCTTGAAATGTAAATGTGCGTGAAATAAAATGAATGAATGTGAAATTAAAAAAAATATATACATTACATATATATATATATATATATATATATATTTATATATATATTTATATAATATTTTAACTTACGCAAAAGTTTTCTTAATTGTTTGAAGAAAACCGCATTCACGTGGGCCTTGGGGGATTTTTTGTCTTTCTTTTCGGAAATTGTGTATTGAATTTTTTCTTCGTAGCCATGTTTTCTGAAAATATAATAATAAAATTTTGTTAAATATACATATGTACATATATTTATTTAATCGAATTTAATAATAGATTGATAAGAGATAACAAAACAGAACTTATAATGGCAACACTTGGTATCATATGTAAAGATCGCAGGTCGACTGAGATCAATGCACAAAATTTTTCTTTCCTTAAATACCCCTACCAAAAAAGAAAATAACTAATTTTGTATTCATACGTCAATAGAAAATATTTTGTGAACTTTTGATCATAATTAATTATAAAAAGTTTTTTTTATTCATAGAATCAGACACTATACTAAAATACTTTTGTTAAACCTTTGTACACCACGAATAAAGTTGAATAAATTATACAAAATGATTAGTCAAATAGCTGATAACGATTATTAACAAGCAGTGTTTCCCAATGTTTAGAACTAACAAAGCAAAAACACACACATTCTACAAAGATAAAGTCTAGAAAAAAACAGCACAAAATTGCTTAGGTTCGAATGAGTTAGCGATTGTTTTCATCAAGCTTGGATTTAATAATCAAAGATGGGTTTATTTTGATTGACCCTTGGCATTAGTTTCCTTTAAGAATAAAATTTTGAGTAATTTTAAAAGTAATGGCTACCCACCCTTGTGCTTCTTAAAACCAAATTTAAAATTTTGTGGGATATCAACGAAACTTTTTATTCGTTTAAAAACCTATTGATGCCATTATGTGTGGAATATATATAAGAACGTTCAAATCTCCGCCAACGGCTTCTCTGGGTGTGCTGTTTATTAAATAATAAAAAGTCTAACGATATCATATCCGATAACTGTAGACAGTTCACGTTATCTGAGATGACCATGCTCTTAAATCTCTCTCGTTTAGAATAGCCAATATAACATGAACTGTGTGGCTGGTATTCATCGACCTATAGTGTTAGCCGTTGATATCGATGACCTGGTAGGCTACAAAAAAAAAAAACACACCAAACAGTGACTTTTTAAGGATGCAATGGCCATTCTTCGACAACATGTGGAATATAATCGTTCCAAATTCGACAATTTCGTTCTTCACGTACCCAAACAACTAGAATGATGCTAGTCTTCGATGAATATTCCGCGATGATAGCTTTACAAAACAGACTGAATAAATGTCTAAAGACCCTGTATACGAATGCTGTGTTCGTGCGATCATCATAATTACGTTTTTGGACAACTTTAGCCCCTTTCTTAAGACTTATTGATAAAACTCACCACACCACCGTCCAGGAGTTTTTGAATGCTTTCCCGCACAACACCATTTGTGTTTGATGCAAAAATGTATTCAAATACCAATGCAATAATCGTAGTGTTGTTATATTAACATTTGCTTGAGTCGACTTTAGAAGTTTGTATGTGAATAATATTATTGGGGTTGTAATTAGTCCATGATCTATATGGACTATATGGAATGCATTACAAAGAAAGATACAAATTTTAATTCAATGTTTAAATGCGGCTTATATTGATACTTTTAAAGAATTAATTCATAAATAAATTCGATTGAAATGAAAGAACCTTTTCGAAACGAAATGTAAAAGTACTGCAGTTCAAAATTATTTAAAATAGAAAGAAAGAAAATTATTTAAAAATAATTAAGCAATGAATCGTAATTTATGTATTTGGTTTTTAATTCAAATAAAATGCAATTAAAAATTGTATTATAATCATTAAGAGGTGAAATTTTAGGATCATGTATGTGCCTTGGTGGTAAACAAATAGACTTGAATGCTACACACTAATGAGTCATTCGTCGTTTTGAAGAATGTTTTTAAGACCAAACAATTTTTTAGAATATGCTTAGCTTACTTAATTGTTTTTTTTTTAATTTATATTCTTTTAAACATATGTATATACATTATAAACACATACATACAGAATTTTGATAAGATTTGAAAGTGTAGACAAATTTTGTTCTAAAAACTGTTAGAGAACTACTGACAATATAATAATAAAATCAATTATTGTTGTATAAATGGTATGAATTTTTTTTTTTCTTTATAAATATCTCAAATGAAGTTAATTGTTTATTTGTTAAATATGTGTGTATATATTTGATAGGAAAAGAGAATTTGGAACTCATGTGTTCTAGACACAGTCTGTTGATACGATTTGTACGTACGTCTAGTTAATATGATAACAAAAGAAAATATAGAACTTTGCTAGCGAGATTATAATAATAAATAAAGATGACTGTCCATTTATTCACAACGACCTTATGGAATGGTAAAATATTTTGCAAAATGAATTAAATTTTATTCGTATTGTATTTTATTTCTTTTCTTTCATATATTTGTACTTATAATCGATTCCTCAAAACGAAAAAAAGTCTTGCAAGTTATATCGAAAAAATTTATTAGATCGACTTAAATGGCAAAAAATGTCCCTAAATGTTGCAGAGTTTATTTCATTACTCATGCTTATCACTATAATTAGCCTCAATAACGTCATCAATGTGTTGTACGAGCATATACTATATACGAGCATATAAAATAGTTAGCGATAGCGAAAAATTTCGATTCCAATAGATTTTAGTGCTATGAAAATATTTAATTACACGTGTTTTTCGATAACTGCTTTCATTGTTGAAAAAGGTGTGACTTTTAAAATAAAATAAAGCATAAGTTCATAAAATTTGAAATCAATATTGATTCGAAAATAATTACAATTCATTCTGGACTGTATTGTTGTTGTTGTATCATGTTAAATACAATAAGGTATTAGCAAGCTATTATCGCATCAACAAAGTCCAAGAATGTCAGGTATCTCTGGCGGAAATAGCGATACTTTGAGCAGTTACCCTCATAAGGGTTTCTGGATGTTGTAAACCCAAAACAATTACTACTTGCAAAATGATTCATACATGAATTTGAATTTTCTCTTTAAGGGCAAACAGATAGGAAAGTGAACGCAAATATTAATGAAGCTACGGAGATTACGACATCTTCAATAATAAGGAAGCAGATAATACTAGTAAAAGTTTTCTTTATCATTGCCCGGCCAAGGACGCTAATTTTTGCGAAGAGGAAAATATTTAGGTATCTGAATACCCAAATATTGACAAGAGAACTTGTCTAGTCATAGGTAATTTATAAAAATTTATACGTTGAAGGGCCAAAATTTATCTTAATCTATACTTGAACGGAATGAAGATCTTTGTTCTTATAATAAAATATGTTGAAATTGAATGGCATAATAAAATAAGTATTTATGGTATAAAAGCATATTTAAAAATTAATTTTAATAATTAATGTTAATTTTATACACGAGTAGCGGTGCCTACAGTTTAAGGTGGATTCCGAACGACAGATTTTTTGAGACACATTTCATGGCAATATGTATTAACTCCCATAGTTTTTGTTAAAATTCCGTAGAGAGGAAGACGCCGAAAAAATATTTTTTCATATTTTATTCCATATTGGGTTTTGAACGGTGGACTCACGTCTAATAAACCAACACACTACCTACTAGACTATGGAGGCATATGCTAAGAAGCCCAAGGATAAATTACAATGTGAATCAAGAGTTGTTTTAAATCTTTCGAAAAAAAATAAGAATTCTCTTAATTACTGTCTATTCAACTTGTATCCTATATATCCTATAATCTTTATAGGATCAAAAAATTCTTTGCGCGTGGATCTTTGTATACAACTGTCATAGCATAATTCCATTATTTAAATATAAGGTTTCGGTAAATTATGATAATATGGCTTCTAAATAGAGGCTCAATTAAATCAAATCTTTTTTTTCCATAAGCGTCATAATGTTGGGAGTCATACATTTGCTTCTGATTGAGACTATCTTAATAGTGCAACTGTATTTAAGGAAAATGTCATTGACTTCCCGTTGTTCAGTGTAGTTTTTCAATTTAATTTAAAAGTGATGTTTCTGATATTCGTTACATTTAATAGTTACAATTCTAGAGCAATGATATACATACGCAATTAACTAGTAAATAGTGTCAATTTTCATACTCTAAGTATCAAAGGTTGTCAATTAAATCAATTGAAAATTCATAGAAATTTCTTTTTACACACTCGACAAATAAGTATTATAAATGAATATTTAATAAAATAAAATAAGTCAAGCACGTGAACAAAGAAAATTCACTATGATGAATAAACTTATTTAATGTCATCATACTTCCTCGTACTAAGTGGTAAATTCAAAACCGGTGAATGTTTCAACAAAGCAATTCGTTCATAAAATGCCATACGAAAAAGTTTAGTGATAAATTATTGGATGATGGTTAATATTTGTTATATCAGGCAACACTATAACTTGTTCAAAAGATGACATTCTAAGTCTCATATTGTTATGCGACATTATTAAAATCATAATTAGAAAAACGCCAGACTAAAGTGAATCAAATGCGACATTAATATGCAAAAATAATCATGGATGAGGTAAGGTCAAGCTTGGTTTGCCACCATAGGAATAGTCATCAAGAAATATAAGCGTCTGATGGGATTAGAGAGTAATTCATTATGCGCTTTTTTACAAGCTGGTAACAATGTTAAAGCTATCAACAAGTTATAAGATTGAAAATGTTTTGTGTTCCACCGTAATATCGCCAGACCACACAAATCTTGAATGACCAGGCAGAAAGTAAAAGAACTTAATTGAGACATTTTGATGCAACTATTATACTTGTATAGTCCAGGCTTTACAGCATGATGGTTGTGTATAAGTGAGTAAGAGAGAGAAAACAAATTGAGAGAATTTATTTATTTACTGTCAAAGAAAAATGTTAGTAATATACGCTATTTTGATTTTCATTTCATCAACATTTTCATTTGACTCAAAAATTAGGAAAGGTTTTTTAGATATTTAGTAGGAGCTACTTTTGGTTCATAAATTTCCCCATCTACTAATAACAAACCTTTTAATTTTTCAAAAAAAAAAAAATTGCGTTTAGTCTACAAAAAAGCTGTGCCATTTCCTTATGATTTTAATGTCTTAAAATGTCCTTTAAGAACATATAAGGCATTGGGTTTTAATAAAAGCGTTTTTAAAATATTTAAAATATTTTTTGAGTGTGAACCTGAAAAAAAAATGTCGTAGTATCCGCCAACATGTGCACTCGCCGAAGTCTAATCGACGAATAAACAAAAGAAAATAAGCAATGTGTGTGAATTCTCTCTGCGTAATTGTGCTATGAAATGGTAATCCCTGCTTTACAGCATCAAATTATTATTTGTTTACATCTCTATGGAATTCTCTTGTAGAATTAAATCCTGTAGATGCCTGTAGAAGTTCTTCGATAATAAAGAGAACTACCGTAGAGAAAGTTCTATTGAAAATAACCAGCCATGGAAAGAGAATCAAAATATCTGTTAATACATTCTCATCAAATTTATAAATAAAAACTTATTTCAGTATCTAAGAGTCTACAAATTTTTTTTGTTTATTTCTTCAAAGGAAGGTTACAACGCTATAATTTTTGGATTTTGACTCCATTTTTTTTTTCTGAACTCAAGAAATATATTATTCTCAAGAAAACCTTTGTGAAAAATTTTTGTCATCACAGTATGTGATTTAAATTTATAAAATGAATTTTAATTTTTAAAGTCTAACGAATTTTATAAATAGAAAATTTAATAATGAACTTGACTTGGTATTACATTAAGTATATGTAAAGATAAATTAAAGTGCATTCAAATTAAATATAAATTGACGATGTTTAATAACAAATATTCAATGTAATTAATATAAAAAAATGTTAATTAATAAATTTTAATATGTAAAGAAATTTTAGTGGTAAAAACTGTTTTCAAATAAACATAACTTTTACCTGAACAATATTTAATTTACAATGAAGCGATATATGAATTTCTTTATATTTTTATATACACACATACATATATATATCTATATACATACATATATATATATATATATATATATTTTCTTCATTAGATAAAAGCTAGACATACTATACGATATTTTTTTTATAATTTTATTAAAATAAAATAAGTCAGACAACAAGACACGCCATATGACCAAAGTCCAAACAAATTAATACGAATCTCAACAATGCGCAAGAAGCCTATAAAAGAAATTCGATAATAAAATGGAAAAGCAAAAGAAAAAAAAAAAAGCCGGCACAAAATACAAATTTTAATGAATTTATGTGTCTATAGAAATTCAAATGGTTAAAGAAAACAGAGACATACAAACAACAGTGTATTTGAGTGTAGATTTCGATTTTACTTGTTTTTATTCCTCTTTTTGTTGTTGTATTTATGAAATTAATATATAAACAACAGAGTTTTATTAATAAGTGCCTATTCGAGTTAACCTTTGAAACACAACACAACACAACCTGTTATTGATTTGCAATGAAACGAAAGCAAAATGGCGTATTATAAGTCCCAATTTTAATACTTAATTAAAGGCCTACTTTTTTTTTATTACCCAATATATGTATGTATGTATGTATGTATGTATGTATGTATGTAAATATATACATGTTGTTATCATTGATTGCCACGCGGGGTTAATTGTAGTACAAAGAAGTACTGATAAGATTACATTATTTAAACGTTATCATAACAGTATATCGTATATTTATAAATTCGCATAATTGCTTTACAAAGCAATAGCAAAATTAACAAGAAAATTTCTATTTCAATCAATAAACGAGAATGGGGAAGACAAAGTACATAAAAGGTGTATACGTGGTATAATGATTTGCTTTGGTGTCTACAATTACGTATATATGTATACGAATGACGGACGGCCTTTATAAGTTTTTCATCAATAGTTTATTTTATTGTTATTCATACACAATATATTTAAGATATTTAAAAATATGTATAGGAATTGAATTATTGTATTTTCAAATGTTTTCTATTGGCGGCTTTTATATAAAATTTTTAAACAAAACAAACAAACAATTCAATTACTCATCATCATTTTAGTACACGGTAACAAATTCATTTACTTTAATTTTATCATAATGATTGTAGTTGTTTAAAACAATATTGTTTTATTAAAATTTTAAAGCTTCATAGAGATTTACTTTCAATTTTTCTTCGAGCAGACAATTTTTTTTTTGTCAATTTAAAGAGACCAGGCAATGGCTAGAGATTGAACTTTAATTTCCATTTGATTAACCCTATTTTAACGGTTAGTTGAAATACGTATCTGCCGTACCATCTACGTAGTATAACAAATTATACTTTTTCTTTATAAAAGTACTTTGTTTTTACATTTTTTACCTTCTATCTTTAAGTTCTTTCAGAATTGTTCATAGAAAACTAATTATAAATCATGATTTCTATTATTTGTTTAAAAGTTTTTTTCTGGTTTAAATTATTCCAATATAAAAAAAAATGTGTAACATGTGAGCAACGTTTGCAAAAATCATAGAATTTCATTATAAATTGTGAGACGTGTGTTTTAGCAATTTTGCCTCAATGGGCACATCAACAAATAAAGGCAGGCGAAGACACTTCAAGAACTAGCAACATTCTATTGGTGGATTGGCGGCATTATCGCAGCGTACTTCTACAAAAACGTTGAAAATCACAACATTATAGTGAATGGAACAAGGTACTATGCAATGATTACTAATTTCCGTGTTCAAGATGTTTGACATTTGATATCAACAAAACAATACCGTTTGCCACACACGTCACGTTATACCATGAGCTTATTGATTTCAGAGTTTGATGAGCAATTAATTTATCGTATGACAACAGTCCACCGAGATTATACAATTTGACAACAACTTAACTATTTTTTATTATACGTAAAATATCTCGTGTGCAGGGCGAACAAAGCCACAATTATGCCAAAATTAGAGTTAACAAATACACCAACTACGATGGTTAACATGTGAATACATGAACTGATCTTTAAAAAGTACAAGACATGCTTTCACTTATCACCTGTTTTATTTAGCTTTCGATACGTAAACGGTTAAAAAGTCACCCTTTATAACCTAACAGTTATTCTTTCTTTATGATAATCATTAATAATTAATAATAATAATGAAATAAAATTTTACTCAGAATCTTATTACAAACACATACGAGTATTCATATTAGTATAGAGTTAAACTCAAGTGATTAAATAAATTCGTGGATCTGATAAGAAACCCTTTAGAACAGCACGATTTAGATATTAAGCACTTAAAAGTTAGATAATGATACATAAGAAAACCAATACCAATGAAGCAAATAGTGAAACTAATTTGCTTTAGAATTTTTAAAGAATTTGGCTACTAATTTCTTACACGTGTTGCTTTTCAATTTGAGATGGTATTATAAATATTACTAATATATTCAATATTCAATATTTTTTTAAATAACAACGAAATACGATAAAATTAAAAATTTAAAGCAAAGAGGACTAGGCATATGAGGATCATTTCACATCTATGTTGTTTTAAATTTCAATCGCAATAAGTATATAATTTGTAATCGCTTACAAGAATGGTTTAAGAGCATTGACAATTTCAATTTGTACACGTTCTTTAAAAATAAATCTCTTTAACATGCACCCGATATAATATAATCTTAATATATTTTTTACTTTCCTTTCTGTATCCTGAGTTATAAGAATATCGATTTCCTAAGAACTGTTTCAAGTAAATCTTATAATCACAAAAAATGTTAACCTTTCCTAATTTTGCAGATATCGAAGCATCATAAAACTCTGACTATTATCCATAATAACGTAAAAAGTACTTAAGTTCAAAAAACTCTTAAAATATTGGCTAATATTGAGCTCAAACATATGATAGCCTTCAAAGCAAACTGCAAACTATGAGGCATGACGGCAATAACCGTCCGAAACGAGAGGTTGCCTTTTTGACACTACAGTTATAGCGCTAAGTAGAATCTTATGCCTTATGTTTTGAAAACAATTTTCAATGTTGAATATATAGCCTTGAATCTATAGCCTTGATGGTGAACTTCACTGTGTGGCATAACGGTAACAGCCGTTCAAAACGAAAGGCATGTTTTCAGGCAGTACGGCAACATTGGAAACATTTTATTTTTGATTGAATCTAAAGACTTCAAAGCAAACTTTACTATGTGGCATGAAGGCAATAGCCGTCCAAAACGACAGGATCGTTTTTAGATCCTACGGCTATAGCACAAATTTGCATATGCCGGCGTACAAATAGAAGCCTAGTCTTACGTTTTGGAAACAATTTTCTCAGATTGGATTTGTAGCTTTGATGCTATAGCTTTCAAAGCAAACTTCACCATGTGGCATGACGGCAATAGTCGTCCAAAACGAGAATATCGTTTTTAGATCCCACGGCTATAGCACAAATTTGCATATGGCGGCGTACAAATAGAAGCCTAGTCTTATGTTTTGGAAACAATTTTTTAAGATTGGATTTGTAGCTTTGATGCTATAGCTTTCAAAGCAAGCTTCACCATGTGGCGTGACGGCAATAGTCGTCCAAAATGAGAATATCGTTTTTAGATCCCACGGCTATAGCACAAATTTGCATATGCCGGCGTACAAATAGAAGCCTAGTCTTATGTTTTGGAAACAATTTGTTCAGATGCATTCTATAGCCTTGATTCTGTAGCCTTCCTAGCGAACTTCACTATGTGGCATGACGGCAATAGTCGTCCAAAACGAGAATATGGTTTTTAGATCCCACGGCTATAGTACAAATTTGCATTTGTTGGCGTACAAATCGAAGCCTAGTCTTATGTTTTGGAAACAATTTTTTCAGATGCAATCTGTAGCCGTGATTCTGTAGCATGACGACAATAGTCGTCCAAAACGAGAATATCGTTTTTAGATCCCACGGCTATAGTACAAATTTGCTTGGCTAGCCTAGTTATGGAAAGAATTGTTTCAGATTCAAACTATAGCCTTAATTCTATAGCTTTCAAAGTAAACTTCACCACATCGCATGACCGCAATAGCTGTCCAAAACTAAAGTATTGTTTTTAGGTACTACGTAATAGCGCAAATTTTGCATTTGCTGGCGTAAAAATAGAAGCCTAGTCTTATGTTTTGGAAACAAATTCTTTAAGTTGAATTTTGTACTCTGCCTATTAAACGGCTTGAAGGTTCAGTAAAAGAAAATACAATAACATTTAATGTGAATTTTCGAAATTAATATTTATTAAAATGCTTCAATTGAAAAATAATTAGTTCTGTAATGCTCAAATATTTCGAATATGATATATTTGGTTACATACATATAATTTTTTCAATAACTAAAAATAAATTTGCTACTATTTGTAGCTGCTATAAATTCGAATGCATGTTTTGCGTGACAGTAATGCAATTTTTTTTATTGGAAAAATGGTGTTGAAATGTCATTGAATTATTTTAAAATGGGTTGATATTAATGATAACAATTGTAATGTGTATACTTATAATATAATATAGAAGCTATTTGCAATCGAACTCAAATAAAAATAAAAAAAAATAGTGGAAAAGAATGTCCATTTCTTTAGCTGGGGAATAAGAATGTTATTAAAAATAAATATTCACGCAATTCATAAACACTTTAATAAACAAACTTAAGAATATAAATTATAAATAAAATCTCACAAATTTCAGACTTTTAATGTGTTTGAATAGACGTTAGTCGAATACCGGTTTTTAGGAATGCCAAATGTCGACTATAAAACAAATAGTCTGGTTTTAGGAATACCAATTTCTTTTCTTCTTTTTTTTTTTTTGTTTACCATGTTTAATTAAAATATTTATACGATATTTTATTGAAGTTAAAAGTATGTTATGTAATAAAAAAAACTGATTTTTCTTTTTGTTATTCATCAAAATGAAGTAGAATTTAAAAAATTTTCCATTCATTCACACAATTTCTATGACAAATGCAAGAATAAAATTAAAATTAAATTTTCTTAAATTTGTATTGATAAATTAGCCATTGGTGAACTAACTGATGTTAGTTGATATCCAAGATACAAATTAAAAGTTATTTTAAAAAACTATTTAATGCATTAAGCGGAAAAATATCTTCCAATTGGGAGTGCGTATGAGATCAATTCATAGGCTTTGGTAAAGAGCAATAATGAAGTTTAAATTTAAAAAAGCAAAAACCTTTTGAAATTTTGCCAAATTTATTATTGTGTTGTGAAGTATAATTGCTGTGGTTAGAAAGAGATCATTCGATCGAACTAATTTCCGTGCACATTTTCGAGTATCTCGGCAATGGCATCACGTATGCTCAATTGTCTCTGGTGGTCAATTATCTTTACCATTTCGGCTAATTAAACGACCATCAAATGTTTGACGCAATAAATCGGTTGTAGCATAAAATGTGTGGCAAGTTCCACCATACAATTGAAACCAAACATCGCTGCTATCAATATGATGAAGAGCGGGTAAAAAAAATCGGTTATCATGGTGCGTTATGTGTCTCCATAGACCGTAATGATTGCGCCGTCCTCATCTACAAAGAAATATTGACCAATGATGCCACCAGTCCACAAGCTGCACCAAACAGTCTCTAGTAATGGATGCATTGGCTTCTGTAAGTTCACGGATAGCTTTTCTGATCACCAAAATATGACAATTTTGCTGATTAACGTGCCCACCAAGATGAAAATGATCTACATCCGAAAACATGATTTTTTTTTTGGCAAAAACTACATTATCGTGCAGTCTCTCGTTGGCCCAATAAATCCCAATGTCGCTTAAGTTGAAATCGATTCATTACGTTCGGGGGAGTTAATAAATATACTGAATATTGTGACAGAATAGAATGACAAAAGTATTGCCAGATTCAAAATAACCTATGGTTAAAATTTTAACCAATAGGTGGCCCACCCTATTCGCTTAGTATTTCTTAAACTTCACAAAAACCTTACGTATTACTGCTGTACTGCAATTTTTAAAATTAAATTGAAAAGAAAATGCATATTCAAGCTAATTAATGTAGTAAATAATGTGTTTCACTGCCGATCATTTCAAATATTGAAGTTTATGTAAAATTACGATTCATAAATATTTCATAAACTATAAACAAATGAGTATTGTGAAAAACAAACAAAACTATGTACATATATATACAAAATATAAAACAAAAATCGCTTAGTAATTATTCACAACTACATTGGAATTCCAATAATAGGAAGATTTACTGTGTACTATTATTTTAGAATAAATATTTATTTTAAATTGCTATTGGATGGCTAAACATTTAAAATTTTTTGTCTTCAATTTTTTTTTTTAATAGTTTTCAGTTTTGGAGTTTGTTTTCATCTTAAGAATACCTACGATACATATTATTGAGATTTTTGTTCGAAAAAATAATAATAAGTAGCACTTAATATTTGTATATATATAAAGCAAATATGTATTTCAAATTCATTTCGATGTTGTTAGCTGCAAACAATATTGTTTAAAACAAAAAGAAATAAAAAAAAAATGCGAAAACTAAATATTGTATCGTCGTCGAAAATTCAAAAGTACGTCTCATCAAAAAAAATCAAAATTAAGTTTTTGATTGATTATTGTTGATTCGTAAGGTTATCTAACATATTTCTACCAACTTTTAGACTTTTGCTATCAAATATAACGTTTTTATATCAATAATTCAAGATGACGTACCATATGAAGTATTTTTTATTTTATAATACTTTTTACTTCTTCAGTAAGATTAGAGAAGGTCATGTTAGGTACTTTTAGATTTTCGACGACGGTATAATTAGCAGTTCATTCAGTATGAAATGATCGCTTTTTGTGGAAATAAAACAATAATTTTTAATGAAAAAGAAAATGATTTTGAAGTCGCCATAGCCTACCAGGTCAGACATCTTCAACAAAAAACTAAAAATGAAAAAAATATTTCTTTGGCAACTTCCGCTCTGCAGATCTCTAGCAAACATTCTCACGAAAAGTTGTTCGGAGTCCACTTTAAACTGTAGGTGCCGCCACTCATGTATACAATTAACACACCCAACATAAGCAGTGTAAGAAGTTAGGTAGGTTCTAATCCTAACTGCAGGGTTATAATGATTAATTATGTAAGTACGTATGTATTGGCCATTGCTGGCTACACATTTTTCCCAACTTTCAAACAATTTGTAAATTCCATGCTAATACAACTGTTTGTTTATTGAAACAGCCCAATTAGACATCCAATTTTGGACTACTTCGCAGGAATCGAAGTGCTCTTCAGTAATATAGTAACCGGAGAGATAACAACTCTCAGTCTAATGCTTTAATTGTATTCTGAACCGGTCTTGTACGGGTACATTATCATGCTGCAAAATTATTTTGTTCAATGCATGGTTCAAATTGATCATTTGTTGTCGATAATGGTCGGCAATAGCGGTTTAGGTATACCATGCCTATCTGGTCCCATCAGATACATATGATTGCCTTGCTGCCCAAATTGATCTCGTTTTGCAGCCGAAATTGATGGTTGTCATATATAACCCATACTTTCTGCAATTCGATGCCAATCTGATTTTCTACCCGATCTTTAAAGCCATATATTACAAGTGGTTGTACGGTTTGTCATCTGTCCGTCGTTTAATTCATGTGGCCGCCATTTTCCACACTTTTAGACCTTTCCCACAGCTTTTAAATGGCCAGAAACTGTTTGTTGTGCTCAATTTAATATTTCTGCTATTTGTTGCTGACTCGAAGTCATCTAATATTGTTTTATATTCGGCGTGGTCAACCCTTTTTGGTGGTCTTCCACGTTCAACATTTCTCACATTAAAACCGTTATCATTTAAACGTCAACAGCATCTTCTGTATGTTATTTCTAATAGAGCATGATCAGCATATGCCTCGACAAGTATTCGATGTCACTCACCAACACTTTTCTTTTCGCTAAGCCTCAAAATTCGTTGTATTTAAGACGATGAAAAAATATAGTATGATGTTCTTTGATCACCGGTTTGATCTAACCTGCATAAGTTTGACAGATGTCCCAATAAACGTTGCTTATGGAGTCATTTGTATCTTAACGTCACTTCATACAGAAACGCCTGGTATTTAATTTAATTTTTTTTTTGAAACCTATTTCGTTCCGTTTTAAAAATTTTTAATACCATATTATTAAACTTAAACTTTATAATAATTAGCCTTTTTAATGCAATTGTTAAGTGATACTTAAAAAAAAAACTAACTCAAATAAGTGTCTGAAAGTATAGAATTTTTTCATTTAAAAAAATTACAACGAAATTAAATCGAATGTTTGAGAAATATGTGTGAACTTCTCTATTCATCCGAGTTGTTCACGTTCATGTGTGTGTTTTAGTAGTAAATAATAATTAAGTTAGTAAATAACAGATGAAGAGAAATATTTTCTTTTTAAACCTAAATACGTTCTACACTTGTTGATTTGTTTGTTTATTTTGTTGTCTATCTATTTGCATATCACAACTTTCTTTTATTAAACTTTCCTATGCATATCTGCAGTCGGTCGTCTATTATTTATTCTGTCTATTCAGAATAACGCAATGAACTGATTAATTAATTATTTTTTTTAACCTGTACAAAGTTTGATTCAATTTTACAATACAATACAAACAATTGTATTTCAATGGGTGAGCTTTAATTTAAAGTATTTAAAAAATAAGCGTATACAAAAATAAAATGAAAAAAAACACAATGAGGGGGAAACTTAGGAGCATGTCTCATGTTTATTGAATAAATAATTGCAATTTAATCTTTATTTATTTTTGTATTGAAATATCTTTTATTCCTCAAAGTTTGTTTTTTAAAAGGAATTTTATGATACATGCTCCTTTAAAGGAATCGTTGTTAGTGATTTGGTGGTAGAAGTCGTCATACTCTAGTAGGTAGTGTGTTGGCTTATTTAGACGAGAGACCAGGGATCGAATCCCCAGTCAGACATCAAAAGCGAAATATAAAAAAATATTTCTTCGGCGACTTCCTCTCAGCAGATTTCTGGCAAAAACTCTGAGAGTAAATAAAATTGCCATGAAAAGTTTCTCAAAAAAATCTGTCGTTCGGAGTCGACTTTAAACTGTAGGTCCCGCCACTCATGTATAAAATTAACACACACAACATAATTGATGTGAGAAGCTAAGCCGTAATCCTGACTGAAGGGTTGTAATGGCCAATTATGTACGTATGTATGATTTGGTTGATGACTATCGAACACCTCCCTTGCAACTGTCCAGCCCTAAGTAGCTTGAGGTTGAAGATCCTGGGCATTGGCTTATTCGAAGGTTTGTAGTCTTCATCGCCAACCGACATTAGGGCACCTCCATAGATTTAAAAATAGGTTGAGCTGGTTGAGAAGTGCTAGGGCATCAAGGTTGTTGTCGCGTTCTGTTGTGTTTTTGTTGCGCATCCTTTTTCCTTCGTCTCTTATATCCTCCCTTTCTTACTACTCCTTTTCTAATTTTCCTATCTCCTTCGCAATTCTCTCTCTCCCTCTATTCTAGAACAAAATTACAATAGGCCATTTTGAGCTCTGGGTATTGTACTTGTCCCAACGACAACTAGACGTCTTCAAATATAAACTAACCTTTAAGGTAAATATGAGTTATCGATTGCAGAATAAATCATGCAAATTGGGAAAATCAGTGGACTTTTTTTACTTGAAATTTCTCTAGAGGATTAAAAGTTATTTTTTAAAAATCTGGAAATGCTCTTATAGGCCACTATATACAAATGCTAATACAAGTGATACACTAAGAAACCACATTAGCGAGGGTGATTTAAATCACCTTAGGATTCTAGAGAATTAAGTTTTAAAAAATCCGTTATATTCTTGAAATTTCTCTAGAAGATTAACTTAGACTCGACGTTGTAAGCAACAAAAAACAAAAGCTAATAATAATAAACAAAAGATGCAATTTTTTTTAAAAATCAATTAAAAAAATGTTATAAAATTTTGCCTAATTTGAGCTATAAAAACCAAATAAAAAATAATGAATTATTTTAATTACAACTCATTAAAAACATTTAGAAATTCATGTCGAATATAAAGTTTTTTATCACAAACATTTCTTTTTTTTACTTTGTGTCATAGAGCTAACAAAAATAAAATCACTGCTAAGAGTAACATTTTTTGGCGCTTTCTTCTAAAGTGTTATTATTCCACACGGTCAGATTAATAATTCCTTAAATTATTACCTGCTTTTGCGACAGCTATAACAAATAATGTTAAAAATGAGTGCGTTTTGTAGTGTGCTATCTCAGGAAATTTTTCAAAACATAAAAAAGCGAATCTCAAAGCTAAAAACATAATATATTTACATACATAACATACATAATTGGCCATTACAAACCTTCAGTCAGGATTACGGCCTAGCTTCTTACACCACTTATGTTGTGTGTGTTAATTTTATACATGAGTGGCGGGACCTACAGTTTAAAGTCGACTCCGAACGACAGATTTTTAAGAAACTTTTCTTGGCAATTTTAAATACTCTCAGAGTTTTTGCCACAAATCTGCTGAGAGCCGTCGAAGAAATATTTTGTTTTTCATATTTCGTTTTTTTATGTCTGACCGGGGATTATAACCCTGGCCTTTCGTCTAATAAGCCAACACACTACCTACTAGACTATATCGACTAGCAATATTATAATATATTTACATTTCAATGTAATCAAAATCGTTTTTTTAAATAGAAAAGTTAATTTTTCGAGACTATTTTGTTTCACCATGCCTTGTCGACCTTTAAAACTATGTTTCCGAAATACAATACAAATTATTTTCGGAACTTTAGAAGGACAAAATTCTAAGAGTTACATTTAATTTTTCCCACCGGGTTTATTATGTTTATTATATATAATATAATATATTAATATAAATTTTTTTATTGTGTTTTAATGTAATTTCAAAATTATTTCTTTATTTAGGAGCACAGTCAGCATTTTTGAGTAACTGTTATATTTAAAAATTATAGCTCTAATAAAGTTTGAACTTTAATCGTATCTATTAAAAAATTCAAATTAATCTTGAACTTCGCGCCTATTAAAAAGTAAAGCTTTTAACAAATTTAATTGATTCATAAAATAAAATTAGAACCTTTCATTATAATTTAAACATTTAATTTTACTAAAAATATATTTAAAATTTTCATTATAACTATATAGAGTTCCTTTATACAAACAGTGAACAGCAAAAGTTTTAGTACGGCAATATATTTTTAGCAATTTGAGACAAAAGTTTGTATAAAAATTTATAGTTTTTATATTTATTTCATTCATTTATTTCTGTTCTATTATAAAACAAATAAATTTTTTATAATTTTCACAAAACAAAAGAAAAATAAGAAAAACATTCTGGTGACTATATATTTTGGGACTCTACATTTTGGAACTCTACATTTTAAGTTTATTTTATCTGTAACTGATATTCGTTATTACTAAACAAGTTAAAGCTGACTTTACAGTTAACTTTAGTTAAAGGTAACTTTAACTAACCTCAACCTTAACCATTATTATCCTAAGACTTTTGGTTTTCACTGTATATAAAGACTTTAAACAAAAATTTATATTAAAATCGGATATTTTGCAACAAATAACGTATCAATATATAATATTCCACTGGGGAGGAAAATCCACTGTAATTTTTTCTTAAAATAATAGAAGATATTTTATGAAATTTTAAGCAAATGTTAGTAAACAAATATTATATAATAAAATAAAATAAGACGTAAGACACAGTTTTGCACTCTTCTTCTGGGTGCATTATTTTTGGTATGTTGGGTATCGAGTTTGTGAATTTGAATAATTTAAAGATAATCTTCCTGTTTTTGTATTCCAATAATTTTTATAAACGGTTCTAATGACATACAAGTCCAATCCATCAAGGTTTCTCGGCAATGTTTCACAGTAGCCTTCCATTAATAGTTTTGAGTAGTTTGATTAGGTTTGCTCAAACAGAAAAATATGTTTGCAGTCCTCTACATACATACATACATACATTGTTTGGTTGGCCATTACAACCCTTCAGTCAGGATTACGGCCTAGCTTCTCACACCACTTATGTTGTGTGTTTTAATTTTATACATGAGTGGTGGTGGACCTACAGTTTAAAGTCGACTCCGAACGGCAGATTTTTGAGAAACTTTTCATGGCAATTTAATTTACTTTCAGAGTTTTTGCCAGAAATCTTCTGAGAGGAAGTTGCCGAAAAAATATTTCTTTTTTCACATTTGATGTCTGACCGCGGATTTGAACCCTGGCCTTTCATCTAATAAGCCAACACACTACCTACGAGACCACGGCGGTTTTATTCTAGTCCTCTATAGTCCGTTATTCGAAAATCTATATTAAGAGGCAATAGAGTCCCATACTCCTTAAGGCCTCTTAATTTAGAAATGCTTTGTAAGCTTGTAAGCATATAATGAGAAAATTTTCAAAGCAATTTTAATGGAAAACAGTGTTCTCGTTGTGATAGTAAAGCAGCCCCTTTAAACCTTCTTCATGCCAATGACATGAAATGAGTATACAAGATAAGAACTAATATTTTGAACTTTGGTATCACGATGTGATATCAGGAAGAGATATATGAAGTAAATATTTTTATGGTAAATAAAAATTATTTTAAAATTGGTTTTGAGTTCAAAGACATAATTGTCTAATCAGCAATACTTTGCCAATGAGTTTGAATTGCTAGTAAATAATATAAACAATAAAAAAGTACGTAATATATCCTATATTTGAAAAATTGATTTGATGAAAATGTTTATTAAAATTTATATGAATTCTTTGCATATAAACAAATATATTTACTTTGGCCGAAAGCTATGCATCCGCTGAATTTTTTCAAAACTATAATTCTTTAGAAAGTTGTGAAAATATGATTTCCTCTCTCAATTTGATCAAATTGTACAAATCTTATAGTATTATGTTCCTTTATGTTTTTGTTTCGAATTTTTTTTTTATTTTTATTTTATTGTCATTTAATTGAACACAACAAATTGCAATTTTTTTGATAATATATTGAAGTATAATAGCAGAAAGTTTGATAAAACAATTCTGAACTTGTAAAACTTATGTTCGCCATTGTATGTTGCGCAGTGTAATTAGTAACAGTTGAAATCTTTGTAAGTGCAATCATTACAGCACAGTATTAATGCTAGTCAAAGTATACGGTATAGAGAGACAGAGATCTTAACATCTTTAACTTAAGCGGCAGACAGCAAAACAACAATAATGAAATAAATAAATGAAAAAAAAACAAAAAAAAACAAAAACAAAAAACTGATAGATGTATACATACATATTACAGATGGTTAACATGCAATAATCAAGAGAATTATTGCCTGTTAAATGTTATAATTTTGTAATGTGAAAAAAAAAAAAATAAAATAAATGCATATATACATACATACATAAATACATACATACATAAATATAAACAAAAACGAAACTATTTATTATTAACAATAAGTTAGGAAATATAGAGTTTGTAAAACTTGTTTTAAATCATGCAACTGCATTAATAATAAAAATAAAAAAACAAATGAAATCAAATCTAAAGCTGAAACTGTATTGAGTAAATGCATTAAACTGGGTTAGTCGTATGCCAGAAACAAATAAAAAAAAAAACATATACAAACTATGAATTACAGCGTCTACTGTAAAATAAATGTGTGATATATTCCTGTTAAAATGCACTTGAAATAAATATTTTGCAATTGAACGAAAAAGAAAAACCGGAAATTTTGAAAAGTAAACCTCTAAAGCAACTTTTGTATCCTAACAGTTGTTATGTAAAGAGTATAAAAAGAAAACAATTTTATATTGTAACCTAAGAATTACTAAACAATTGCATTAAATCGCATATTGTTTTATTTTATTTATATTTTGGAAGATATTTTATCAAGAAATAAATTACAAATCAAAATTATAATTTGTTTTTATCGCATTTTCATGTATTATTACTATAATGATAGCTTCGTAGAATCAAATTAATTTAAAGCATCTCACAAATAATTCAAATATTAACATTATTCATAATGTTATAAACTATTTTATATCCATATGATTAAATTTTGTAAGAAACATTTTTTGTAATTTTATATTTGTAAAGTTTTAAATTTTTTTCGGATGATCCAAAAAAAGTAATTGCATATACACATACATATGCATTTTAATGCAACAAATCTATTAAAAAATAAATATGTTTGTTTATATAATTTTTCACTTTATATTTGAATGAAAATTTTGAACCCTTCAGTCAGGATTACAAAAAATCGGTTATCATAAAGAGATATGTATCTCCATTGACCGTAATGATTGCGCCATCCTCCTCATTTACAAAGAAATATTGACCAATGATGCCACCACTCCACAAGCCGCACCAAACACTCTCTAGTAAATGGTGCATTGGCTTCTATAAGATTACGGGAAGGTTTTCTGATCGCCAAAATAAGGCAATTTTGCTGATTAACGTACCCACCAAGATGAAAATGATCTACATCTGAAAAGATGATTTTTTTTGGCAAAGTCTACATTATCGTGCAGTCCAATAAATCTCAATGTCGCTCAAGTTTAAATCGATTCATTACGTTCGGGGGAGCTAATAAATATACTGAATATATACAGAATAGAATGACATAAGTATTGCCAGATTCGAAATAACCGATGGTTAAAATTTAAACCGATATATGGCCCACCCTATTCGCATAGTATCAATCTAGCTTCTCAATACCACTTTGTGCGGTTGTGTGTGTTAATTTTCTACTTGAGTGGCGGGACCTACAGTTTAAAGTCAATTCCGAACAACAGATTCCTGGCTTGGCTTTTTAACCGATGCCTAGAGTCTAATAAGCCAACACACTACCCACTAGGCTACAGCGGCTACACGATTAATGTTAGTTTAATAAATTATTGACGATATTTGATTAAAAAGCTCTTTAAAGTAATGAATTTTTTTCAAAGAAATTCTAAAATAATTTGGTTGAAAATAATATTAAATTTTATATGTTTTTTATGACATAAAATTTTCGTTAAATTAAATATAATTTGTAATTATGGTTTTATAACTTTTAATTAACCTTTTAATTAATGAAGTAATTTGTGATAAAAATAAAATATTAAATATAAGTTTGTTACTCATAATATTATACTTTTAACACAAAAATTATAACATTATAGTTAA
>QOCX01000096.1:486143-526147 GCA_005959815.1 Sarcophaga bullata
TAATTTACTATATGATTTGATAAAAAAAATTAATTAAATAAATATGTAATTAATTTGGTGAATGATTAACACATTATTAAATTTATTTATCCTACTTTAATTATAGTATTATGATTAAACAATATTTTTTATGTTTTTTGTTATACAAAATCCATTTAAACAATTTCTATTCAATGTCAATTGCTTTCGATAACAATCACAATGTCCATCATAACTGATCACAATAAATAGCGGTAAAAAATATAAGAATGTATTGAATGGAACTGTAATTGGGTATATAAGTATATAAATTTCTAATTTTTTCAATGAAAATGTAGCACTGATGGATTTAAAAATTTTAAGCAGAAAGTATTGAAATTTTACAATAAATTTTACCAATTTAATTTAAATTTAATTTAATAATTAATTAATTTAAAATTAATTAAAAAAAATAAGAGAACTTCTTCTGGTTTAAATCATAAATTACGATCTTTCATCGTTTGTTAAATTTTTTTCAATATGCCTCACCGATACCTAGCCAGATTTTTATTTTTGCCATATTGACCGATAATACGGCATATATATGTTAGGTATGATTGCCTTATTACTTCAGTTTATTTTAACAATTATTATCAATCCTGCCCCCTTTTCCACTGAGTTAAAATTTTAATTATTTTTTAATAAAAAATTTTCTATGCAAAAACTTATCGAATTAATATTTGTTTTAACTTGTATTATATTGGTTTAATTACTGAATTTAATAAATATTAAACTTTTTTATATTCACATAAACGTACGCATATCGGTGGTGACGCACCTTTATTGACCACATATCCACAACTTCTTTTGCTTAGCTTTTTTCAGCTTATTAGGGGTTTTTAATTACATTCTTGTACCATTTGGCGCGTTCAAAGTCCACTTTCACGGTTTTATAAACCTTCTGTTGAACTTAAAACAACTTCTGCTCATACAAACTATAATTTGATGATTTCTTATTTTGCTGTTGTTGTTAATATAACCGTTTACAGTAGATATAGATAACAATTTTGCAGGTACATTATTTCCATTCATTTTATCTCTTATCTAATACAAAATTAGAGGTAATTGGTTTATCGAAAATATTAGAAGTAGCTAAACAATTTGGATTCACATTTTATTTTTCGTCGGAATAAAGTTAAAAAGTATTGCTCCGCTATTCTAGCGGGTAAAGTACTAGTCCATCAGTACATACTTCTATATACTCTATACATTGTTTTCTAACTTTTAACTTTTTAACTTTCCGCTAATAATATTAAATTCTCAGTGGTGTGGTAGCCCTGCATTGAATACGTTAACATTGATGTTAATTTCGATGTTGCTCTGACGTTAACAAAAACCGGTATCCGGTCATGATAGCTAGCTAAAGCCACTAAAACTAAAGACACCACAAAAGTTATTCTATAAAAATAATGTCTTCAACTGTAAAAGTTAAAAACAACACATTGACAATGAATGACTTAGCAAAACATACACCAAAACTTCATGGCCATGGCCAAAAAGACTTGATTACGTTTCACAAATATGGACATAAATTTCATACACAACTATATGATTTTAATTAATATATTGACTTTGGCAAAGGCGAAAATACATACACACATACATTATAGTTTTGTGTGAATATACTAATTATACTTCTATAAATAGTAGTAAAATATACTAACCTGCGTTTACTACTCATCTTTCCATAGGCTATTATCCATAGAGCAGCAGATATGCCTGTTACACCTACAATGGCGCTTTGATTTTCGCGCAATTTACTTAGAGCTGGAGCCATTTCGATCGACTTGCCTCAGTCAGTGGAGAGTGGTGATAAATCAATATTTATATGCTTTAGTAGTAATAGCAACAACAGCAACAACAACACGCAACCACAAATGATATTCAATTATAATAAATTTAATTACAATTACGCTTTTGTTTTGCAAATTTTTCCTTTAAACTGAATGGGTTTTATACGCCACTAGAGAAATTAGTATCTAACAAAAAAAAACAACAACAATAATTTTGCACAAACACACTCTTTTCACTCTTTCTCTTCTTCAAACAATTAAAATTTCTACTTTATGAAATGGATGGCAGGCAAGCAGTAGCTTTTGGTTGTCGTCGTGTAGTTGCAGTTTTATTTTAGTTAATGAATTGCCACTTTTTATTTAATTTTCTTCCACTCCCCGTCCTTTTCTTTCTTTTACTTCTTTTCTAGTTACTTCACTTAAGAGGTTCTTTAAAATTTTCTTTAATGTTAATTAACCCTTTTAGTCGCTTTTTTTTTAATTCACACTCCAATGCTAATATGCAGGGTATTGGGCCGTAAATAAAATGGAATTGTGTTGTACGTTTTCTATTCTTTTTTCTTGTCGTTTAATTAATTTTTTATCTTCGTTACACTATTAGTAATGTAGTATGGATAAAGTAAAAAAAATAAGTAAATGAAACTTTCGCACAATTAACAATCCATGTTATAAGTTTACCGCACAAAACACATCTGACTATATTTCTTCTAATTGGACTTGTTTTTTTTTTTGGCAAAGTGGATCCACAATAGAGCTGCCAGATGTTTAAGGTTATACATACAATAGCTCGAAGTTATAAAACATTTTGTCGGCAGGTGTAGAGATGGCCTGTAGAATATTATAACGTACCCTAGCAGTTTTGCATACAATCTTTTTGTTTTAAATTCGAACAAAATTGAAATGAAGGAACGGGGATTGTTTTATGATTGGGTTGTTGTTGTTGGTGCCAGTGTAGTTTGATCGTTTGTGTATTGGAATTTGGTCCGATTTGACGAACAGGCGAATCAAAATTAGTTTCTTTTAGTGTGGTGTGTTTCCAACATGGTGAATTTTGGAATTTTAGTGAATGTATTCGGTGTTGAGTTTTAAAAAGTGCGGTGCATTTATCTTGTGTTGTGAATAAAAGTTAAGTCCAGTTACTTGAAATGTGTACTGTATTAACGTATATCAATGTACTGTCAGTGGTGAATTAACCAGTGTACGTCTGGAATAACATTGACTTGCGGGTTTTTAAAAAATTTTATAATAAAATTATAATAATAAAATAAATCAAATTTAATATTATTTAATTTTATATTGCCAGATAAAATTATTACAAAATGGTTTTATTGCCATGTCAGCAAATGCAACTCTGTGGTAGAGTGTAAACACACTCAGCATATGACACAAAAACAAACGAATGATTCAGCAAATCGGTTTTACACCGTTGACAAAAGTAACTAATAAACGCCATATTGATTTTTAGACTAAAATTCTCAACCAGCCACATTAGATCGTGACATTTTCAGTAGTTGCTCTGAAAACAGATATTTTGGAATTTTTCTTTGAAGGAAAAGAATACAAAAGGTATGCAAAACATACAACAAAAATTTAATAATATATTTGACAAAAAATCCAAAAAGAGTAAAAATACAAATGGTTTTACAAGTGTTGGGGCTTTTTTTGTTTGTTAAGCCAAGTGAAAAAAGAAGTGATTACTTCACTTATGCATATAATATACGGCAAGGGTGAGACTACCAAAAAGAAAATTTTAAATTACATAACGAGCATTTTTTTCGTTTCCATATTAGAGTTAAGAAAATTTATTTACAAAAACCTTTTTTAAATGGCCTTAAAAGTGTCTGATTTTCTCTTTAGTTAAGAGATGAAAGAAATAAACAATGTTATAATTAAAGGAAATAAGTATTTTGAAAAAATTTATTTAGAAAATTTTATAATTTCTAAAAAAAATTTATGCACAAGTCTTCTAAAGGAAAACATAAAATATTCATGCGTTCAAGTTCATTTTTTATACAGGATTTTCGAAAATCTTTCATTTCTACGCTAAAATAATAGAAATAAAACAGGACTAACACAGATCACCCCCCACCACAGCTACAACGGCAGCCTCATCTCTATGCCAACAACAACGCTACAACAGCAAATATAAAAGCCTTTTTATAACTCTCAACTGGAAATAAAACGCAGTCAATATCCATTAGAAAAACAAACGAGCAGCGCAGTCTGCGTCGACGAAGGCTGTTACACAAACTCAATAGTATTTGTGTGAGAGTGTTCTGTTTCTGGATACAATCAATCGAGAGAGAGAGAGAGAAGCTGTTATAAAACAAGTAATGTTTCTAATATTTTTTTTTTTCATTAATTAAAAAAAAAATCAAAACAAAACAAAAGATATATTTTTGAAGAACAATACACAGTATAAGTATTTTCTTGTTAAATACAGTGTTGATAGAGTGTTAATATTCAATTGGAAAAAGTAAAAGTAATCGTCCGAATTATGTAGGAACAAATGAAATAAAGCTATACCGTAATTAATGGTACGTACCATGATTTTATGTACTCTTCAAAGTATTTAAATTATTCGTTAATTTTCTTTTTTAGTGCAATCAAGTTTTTTTTTTTCATAGAATCAAGTCATCTCATTAGTGAAAATATTATGTAGGCTACGTATAACGCAACTATTTCAAATATTAATTTCATTACTACAATAATTTAAAGGACAAAAGAACTCGAATCAATATAAAATCAATAACTGACCATTTTTCTTAAGTTTAAAAATGTGGAATTTTGTCATTTAAAGGTTTTTATATAAGAACCGTTAAAAATAATCGATACCATCCGAAATAGGTTTTTGACCTATATGTCATATTGTATTATATTGTAGCCATTATTAATATGAAGGCTAATAAACTCTTTCGATGTTCTGTAAGACTTAGTAAAATTGAAGTTATACCAGTATTCAAACATGTAACCTTTTCTCATTTTGTTGACCTCGTGGAACCAAATTAAAGTAATTAATTGCAACTTTTTTATTTATTTATTAATTAGAATGCAATTTGTAATTATACTATAATTAATATATGCTGTAAGCTTAGATCTTACACCTCTAGTCGTAACCGAACCCATAACTCTCCCTCTCACTAATAGCCTATTACATATGAGCAGCCAACAAATTGTAAGAATGTATATATTTTTAATACACTAAATTTTTCTTCTGATCAGACAGACGGTTATTCCAATTGTATATTTCTCAAAATAAAAATAAAAAAGAGACAAGAAAATATTACAAAAAATAAAAAAATAATGAAAAAAGTATAGTATGTATTGACGTGAAAAAAGTGTAAAATAAATATTCTAATTATGAGGATAAACGGTTTGATTTACAGATCTTCCTTGCTATTGAGGATAATCGAGCGAGCGAGAAAAACACACAGGGATCATCATGTCTTCTAATCGTCATATACGACGTGATGATTTCGATATAGAGCCCATTGAAAAGTTTAATGATCGTGGCAGCAATAGGGCACATTCCTCTGGATCCAGAACGCGAAGTCGTTCACGCAAGAGATCATATAACCGTCGCACAGATAATACCTCACGATCTCGTAGTCGATCTGTTGAACGGCATCGTCGCCATCGCAGGAGACGTGATTCATATTCACGCAGCCATAGTCGGTCGAGAAGTCGTGATTATTCCCGACGAAATGGCAAACATCGTTATGTGTCTCATAGAAATCGTGATTCTAGATCAAGATCGAATTCCAGATCACGTTCTCGATCGAAGTCATATTCATCCAGACGTCAGGGTGAATGTAATCGTTATCGCACTGTTGACTATGACGACCGATATAGGAAAAGTTCACGTTCACGTTCCCGTTCTCGTTCCCGATCAAGGAGTTCGTCACACTTTAGAGATTTTGACAAGAATTCGTCAAAAAGTCAAAATCAATCGCCCGATAAAGAATTAAAAAATGTTGAAGACATTAACGACAGCCAGGATACAAGTGAGAATTTAGAAGATTTGCCTTTGCCACAACAAAGTGCAAGAAAATCAGATGGAATATATCATTTTGCAGAGGATGAGCCCATAGATAGAGAACGTATACATAGAGAAATGGAAGAGAAATTACGTGCCGAATTAGCCAAGGAAGGTAAAGTTTATCCGCCGCCTAAACCTGAAGCCTCCCATCCCGTTTTCGCTAATGACGGTTCTTTTTTGGAAATATTTAAAAAAATGCAACAAGCTCAAGCGACGACATCAACGGCAGCGACCAGTACTTCTGCTATTATACCTAAGCCAATATTGCCAACTTTGCCTCCATTAGTAGCAACAGCTAATCCAACTACGGCTCCATACTTAGCAGCCTCCGCTGTCGGTAAGAGTGCACCTCCGCCTCCCATTGTTGGAAGACGTAGAGGTGGTAAAATTCTCAAAACGGGTGTTGTTGCAAAACCAAAAATACAAACAGATGCTAATGCTGATCCTAAAGATTTCTGGTCTCTCTACTTAGCCGAAGTTAATAAATATAAAAACACAGCCTGTGAGTCCGAACAAGGCAATAGACCATTGGTGAAATAAATGAACTTGAACAGTATAACAAAACATAAAAGAAAGAAACATTCTTTTTTAGACCTGTGCATATATTTTTTTTATTCTTATTTCCATTTTAATTTTTTCTATCTTTGAGATTCTCACTCTTCAAAAACCATTTTTAGTTTTAGGCTCTCAATTGTAGGATTACGCGTATAAATATACGTAAACTATATTGCTATTCTCATAATATACAATCAAATCTTTATATAAAAATTAATAAGATATTAAGATATTAAATAAACGATAATTTATATAAAACACATGAATATTTATAAAATTAAAAAAAAAACAAAGAAACAATTATAATGTTAAATAATAAGGTTTATTTATCTATGAAACTCACTAAAAAACTAATTAATTAAATCGAATTTTATTGAATTTCATTGATTTTTTTTTTTTATTAATGAAGGCTTGCAAAGTTATAAAATAGCCTAAAGATTCTATCAAAGACAATGCTCATCAGAAGAGAGTCAGTTTATTATGCAGTTGAACTCTACATGTTTCATTTTCGAAATTTTTATTTTTAGGAATTAAAGCGTATACATGGTTATATTTTTACTCTTTTTGGTATTACATATTCATAAAATAGATGTATTTCAATACAGTCTCCACCTTTATAATTTTTTGTTTCATTTTTACACATTTTCATCTATGTTGATCTAACCCCACATTAATTTGTTTTGTTCGTTACATATAAAATTCCATTGTTTTCAATTACATATAATAATAGTATTTCTTTTTATATTTTTTTCTTTTTCCATTACATTCGTCTCGATAATAATTAATAATAATAATCGTATTAAAAAAAATTTACGTCTGCAATTGTCCATGACTAAAAAACAAAAAAAAAAAAAAAAAATTGTGCGTTCATATCTATGTTGTAATGCTTGCTATTCAATTATCCATAAAAATAATCCTCGCAACAACAATATATTTGCTAACTATCATCGCTGCCTGTCTAACAACAACAGTATCATTTTTCTTTCTACATATTAAGTCATTATACAACAAAAAAAAAATATTTTCCACCTGCATAATACTTTAATTCAATTTCCATGTCTAAAAAAGCCGAAAAAGAACCAGCCATGACCTACAAAATGGAAACTGCTCCCTTCGATCCACGTTTCCCTAACCAGAACGTGACCCGTTACTGCTACCAGTCTTACATAGACTTCCATCGCTGCCAGAAGAAACGTGGAGAAAATTATGAACCTTGCAATTACTTCAAGAAGACCTTCCAATCAATGTGCCCCAATGCCTGGGTTGAAAAATGGAATGATCAACGTGAGAATGGTACTTTCCCCGGCAGAATTTAAATTCATATTGAATGAAGTAATATTCCTAAATCTAGTTAAAATTATTTTGTTGTTATTTACCATCATTGATTCAACAAAATTTTAATGAAATAATAATAATGAATTAAAAATTCTACCAAAAATAAAATAATTGTGTATACCTAGTATTTTAATTAAATGCAAAACTCATTTAAGGATGCTATCTCTATAAACCATTGTCTGCCCCATTATAAAACTGGCTATTATATAAGGTGTTTAATAAAAAAAAACAAAATTTATGTTTAGAGAAACAGAAAAAGATGTCCAATTGACTCTTGTATTTAAAAAATGATAAAATTAACAACAAACAACAGGTGGAGTATATGGAAATATGTTAGGCAAACAATTTAGGAGTCTCTATTGTCGCTTTCGATTGGTACAAATAACCCTTAGTAAAACCATATAAATTGATCTGCATAATTGTTTTAATGTTTTAATAAATGTTTTACATAAAATTTGTTGAACTATTCGAAACACATTATCTTAGATAACATAAGGGACTCTGTCTTTGTACCACAAGAGAAATATGGTCGATCACGGGGTTACTTGGAATGGTGTAGAAACATCATTTGTTTACGTCTTTTGAATTTTACCAGTATCAAGTGTTTCGAAATAAAAGTTCAAAGCAAGATATTTTTCGGAAATGAATATTTTTATCATAATTTTCTTTCAATTTGTTTTAATTAAATTTTCACGAGCATTTGAGTTTCGTCACGTACAATATTGTAAGTATTGCAGTTGCAATTAAATTGTCAGAATTTGTTGTATATTACGTGAATTTACTATTTTGCTTCGAATTTACTTGATAATTATAAAATTCTTCAAGAAAACAAAAAAAAAAAATCAAAGCATTGCATTCGCCAGCAGAGGCGGAGAGAAGAAATAAAAGTGACAGTGACTTATCTCCGAATCTTCTTGTAAATGTAGGCAAAGTTTAGGAAAAGCTATAAGAAAGGTAGAGAAGGCCTTACCAAATAGACATATGCAAACCAGGGTTTTGCCTGTTGGAGAAGCATACCAAATATAGCATTTAAAGCGAATTGACCATAGGAAACGTTAATAAATCTTTCCAGAATAGATTTGATATGTTCTACAATCAGTCTGTTGTATTGTTCTGGATGAAAATTGTATGGCTGGGGATTGCCGGAATACGTGCGACACACAGTAGAACATGATGTGATGCATCTACATCTTAACGTTAAGTATTCATTACCTAAAAGTAATATTTAATAAAAAGACCTGCCACGACCAATACACTATTTTACTTCTTTTCTAAAACATTGTAAATAATAAAGAAAAAATTCCTATTTAAATGCTGGAAGAAGGTGGAATGTTGCCTTAAAGTATTTCAAAACACGTTTAAATTCTTTTAGAACTACATATTTTCGTGTTCATTTGAAAATCTTTTATTTAAACTTAAGATGTGTTAATAATGTTATTTACATTACAATAGAGGCAATCTCCAGTATGTAATGGAAATCGATTTATTGCAAAACCATCTTTTTTTTGAAAATTAAAATAATTTTTTATTTCACTTTGTTGTAGGTACTACGGTAGTAATAACCTATACAAACCGATAATTGCATA
Organism: Sarcophaga bullata; assembly: GCA_005959815.1. Classification (NCBI taxonomy): domain Eukaryota; kingdom Metazoa; phylum Arthropoda; class Insecta; order Diptera; family Sarcophagidae; genus Sarcophaga; species Sarcophaga bullata. Next base: position 495,470 of record QOCX01000096.1, read on the forward strand.
ACATAGTTAAATCGCATGGTAGGTTACGTTATTCTATTTACACAAAATACAAATTTTATAGAATTACTACTGAAAGTAAGTGTCATTGTGGTTTAAAATCGATTTCCATTAAATAACCGAATTTGTTTTGTTTTTATTTTAAGCAAGGAACAGAATTTTATTATCGCAAAAGGTTTTCTTAACTTACGATCATTTATGAAAATATTAAAATGAAAGTTTTTCAATTTTTGTTTGTAAAATTTTAAAAAGATTGTATAAATAAAGATGCGATAATTGCAAAGATTTAAGATCTGTTCGTTTATCTTTGTATGATCAATTAACTCTTGCTGTAAATATAGTTGGAGTTTTGAGGACAGGAGCATTATTGCTTATTATATATACAAATTACTATGTACTATTATTAAACAAAAACGATGATGACAACAACATTAGGATTCCAATCATGCAAAAAATGATGTGAAATAGCCAATAGTTTAAAAAAAAAGTGTCAACAAATATATCGTCAATATTAATCACAGGAGCCGTCTAGCCAACCGTCGCGCCATCTCTCATTGATTTTGGAACAGTCGAACTGTGGTTTACCCAATTTCCCATTGACGCGATTGTGAAACTGGCATAACCAAAGAGCAAATTCGTTTTGAGAATCCACTTTCACCGGGTGTTGCTGCAAGCTTTAAATTAACACGTATTTGTATTATTTCATTTATATTTGAAACGATTGCATCATTTTTTACACTGCCCATAGATTACTTACTCTTTTCGAAAGTCTTTGGCACAATATTCACAGGGATACACACGCGAAAACACATCAAAAAATGCTTTCATATCCGATTTTTGACTATCAGTTGGATTGTCGGAATAAAATGCCGCCATTGTATGTAACAGACCCCAGGTAGCGTTTCCCAATCTTGTTTTGTCCAACGGGCAATCTTCTCTCACATTATTACCATCATTAGACTGTCCACTGCCACCATCTCTTTTAGCTGGCTCCTTTGGCTACATTCATGTAAAAGGTTATTTTTTTTTTGTTATCATTTTGAACCGGGAGCACAAACAAAAACTTACATCGCCTGCCTTGTGAAATATTTGTCGTTGTTGCTTAGACCAAAATTTAAAGTCATTACATGTCCTACAATTGCTGTCTGGTTTATTGGCAGTGCCATAGTTTTCGTAACTGGACATTGTTCTTGAAATTTCTAGATTTTTATATTTGTTTTATTGAAAATTTGCTTAAATGCTCCAACAATTTTTGTCCCTTCTCTATATGCCGAAATATATATAAAAATGATTGTCAATTTGTACATAAATGTCAGTCAGCTGGATGTCAGAATCAAAATGTCATCATTAACAGAGAATGTTAGTAACATTAGTCAAGTCGAGTTGCATTTCATGGTATGAAAATGTGACCAAATTAAATAACGTATTTGGTATTTGAAATTAAAATTGTACTGCGCTTTAAAACCGTTTCCTACTCCGGTGAATGTTCATCAGTGAGAAAATATGTAAAAAGACAGCATTATCTAACGTTTATACATTTAAATGTTAAAATACAATGAAACACAATTTTTTTAAATCGTACTACTAGGTAAACTAGAACTACTATGTTGTTTTTTGAATTTTACAACGGATGGCGTATGAGGTTGGTTACTTTGACGTACATTGAATTGGCTGTCCCACAACCAAGAAATGTCAACAAAACAAAACAAAACAGCTGATAGTCGTCAATGTATTCGACGTACGTCAATTGAATTGTATTGAATTGTAACGGAGATGTATCAAGTGCAACAAAGCACATAAGAACCTATCTACTTTAACCTTGCTGTCGGTAGAAAAGGCGAAGTACAATGTACAATGGATTCGCCGGCCTTAAGAATGAAAGTATTTCGCTATTGCTACACCAAGACTAATTTGGCAGAATTTGTATGCCTAAGGTGATGTAGCGACTGTAATGGAAATGTAATTTGTCGGAAGATGGTTGTCAAGTATTCGGTAGTCCCGGGAACGTCATTAGGTATAAACTATAATGTAGCTAATGAGATGGAAATATAATGATTGTCAAGTATTCGACATCATATAACGACGGGGGAGAAGAATTATCTATTGCACTATGTGTAGGAAGTGTGGTGGCACCAGGTGTTGTTTTGTCAGTAACTCGTTCGTTGCGCTATCTAACCGATAATATCTTAGTCTCTTTCTCATGTAAGAGATCCGTATCAATCATTTCCGTATCCCCTATCGCAATTCGGAGTGCCTGGTTTTGTGTCGACTGTAGCGACGAGCGCCATCAGGTATCACTGAAGAAGTAGGCCCATATCGAGGCGGCATAATTGAGAGGAGGACGCTCTCTTGCCTTGTACGGTCTCCGCACCATGAGAATAAGGCTGTCTTCGAAAAAGTTATTAAATTCGCTCCAGGTGATGAAGAGCGAAACTGAAGACTACAGCGGATATCCTTAAATTTCGATTCCGATACACATTATTACAACTTTGACCTTTTAATGGTGAGGCGTCGGAATCACCATGCTGTAATCATCGATCGGATTCGGCAAATCACTTCTATTATTATCGCCTCGTAGAACAGTAGAGAAGTGTTTAAACCGTATCCTTAGTACCACTTGTGGATCTGTTAGAAATTTTGCGTCCTCATCTTTTCGTTTCGGGCTTAAAGCCTTCGGTTAGACCTTTAATCCTTTGATATAATTTTCGAGTATCGTTGCTACATCTGTACAATCGACTTCCTCACGCTCTCATCTTTCCTGCTTCATCCTCTAGCGTCTGAGAAGGTGTCTCGCATCTTTCTTCTTCTCTCTGTAGTCTACGACAATGGCTGACTTAGCTGCGGACTGCGACGTTTTGTTGTTTGCAGAGTTTTTTGCTGCTGCAGCTCCCTTGCGACTCTCCTTATCGTACCATTGGTTTCGTTAGGGAAGGCACCCGAAACCAAGTACTGTTTCTGCAGTAGTGGACAAAAGATGTTGACCCACAGTCCACCAATGATGCAGAGATTAGATGGGGAACGAGAGTTGAGTGGAGAGTACCTCGGCTGTCCTTTTTGAAATCAGTTTCTTGACGTCTAGCTTTCGTAATGTACTACGTCGAGCAGAACTCGAAGCACTAATGGGTCTAATCCAACGTCGTAGCCCTTTAAACGTTCGTCGTTGTCGTCCACATTTGAGGGGATCTTTATAGAGCTTTGAGTTCCGGTTTTCATTGACTGCAAATTTTTACGTCATGGATTTTAAGCCCTATGTACAGCCCAGATTTAAAGTCCATTGCATTCGACTGCACTTTATATGCTATCCAGGAGGGACCACATGGAGACTGCGTGTCAACTTGAATACAAGAATCGTTCTGGAGGTCGCCATGTTGACCACAATCAGAAACTTTACCATGTTTACATGCATTCCATCCCATCCAGCTAAATCTATTGTGAAAAATAGAGCTTTTAACGCAAAATTTCCTAAGAAATACCTTTGAATACCATTTCAATAAAAGCTTTTCTATACTCAGGATTTAATTTTTTGGAATCAAATTCATATTAATTTCTAATTTCTTTAAACTCTTAATTGCTTAATAATTTTTAAAAAGGCTCGACAGTGTACTCAATATAAACAGTTAAAGGGTTAATTCTGTTGAGCGCTTGTTTGTTAATGTTTACTAAGAATTATTATTTTAGGACCAACATTCATGCAGTGCATTGTATTGGAATACAGAAAGATAGTTTATAGGAGAAAGTATAGAGGATAGTTACTTGTTTATATACCTTCGTCACTTTTCTTTTCGAGAATAGCTTTTAAATAATAATTCGCATTTCCTTTTTTCTATTGTGAGTAATCGCGTATACTGTCAGATAAACAATCACAAACACCCAGAGTCTCTGACGAGAATCGAAACCACGTTTTCGGCACTTGAAGTTTAGCACACTACCAACTAAGCCATCAGGGCCTAAAATTTATCGATCGCTTTAATAGGTCTCTACCGTTATTAAACAAAAAAAATTCATTTAAAAAGTTGTATGGCGGAAGAAAACCCGTTGTGTCAATTTTAGTGTGTATTCTCAGTTATTACCGAAATCGTACTACTCCGCACTATAATTTTATTTAAAATATTTAATAAAATTTTTAATTTTATAATATTCTAATAATAAAATAATAATGATTGGATTTTAAAAATACTAGAAAATTTCAAATTTCTTATATTTTTCGTTGCACGCATTTCAAAAAATTTTCATTCATTTTTTGTTTTATTGTTGTTTTAAACTTAAATTGGGTCATTTAATCATTTTTTTTGTTTGTAAAGTACGAATCAAATTAGTGCTTTAATTATGCAATGATGTAATGTGAATAAAGCAACAATAATGCATGGATTGTTGTCGACGTCACAAACTCAGCAACAATTTTCCAATTCGAATTCACACACACACATTTATTTAACAGCAAGTATTTGAGTTTTTTTTTTAAACGTTCACAAAAGTAAATCACAATGAAAACGAGCAAAAAAGAGAACTTGCGAGAATTGCATGAATGTTTATTTTTTCTTTGCCTAATAAATAGCTACAGTTATGCGCAAATTAATAGCTATGATTATGAAAAAAAATTGGGTATTATATAAGCGTTTCCTATCTTTAAATTTACATACAACAAAGTGAGTGTAAAATATCATCGACATTTTTGATTTGTTTAAATGTGGTGTGAAGTTTTTGTCAGAAATATGCTGAGAGGAAGTCGCCTGAGAAATATTTTTTCATATTTCGTTTTGTTGGAGCTGCCTGACCTGTGATTTGAACCGAGGCTTTATGTCTAATAAGCCTACACACTATTTGCTAAACTATAGCGACTTCAATTTCCAATTTTCCAGAACTCTGCCGGAAAATTGAGGTTCATTTTGACTGAAGGCAAGGGTTTTGCCGGTTTTGAGGGTTTTGTGACTTATTCACATATATCTGCGACTTAAGAAAATCCCAAACGCTCAATGTCGCACATCACGTTCTCGTGAGATGGTTATGCCCTCAAATCGCTCGTGTAGAATATTCAATAAATGTCTAGATCATCTAATTCAAGCCCAAAAAAGTTGATAATTATCGACCCATAATTCTCATCGTTGACACTGATAGGCTGGCTAACCTTATGCGAATAAATTATGCCAAACGCATACGAAATTTCCAATTTTCTATGACTTTAACGCATAAATTAGGCCAAAATCGACCAATGTCATGGGTTATATTGGCTTTGTGGGCCACTGTGGTTTGTGGCTTATTCGCATGTACTTCCGATGTAAGAAAACCCTACAAGTCGAGTCTAATAGGATTAAATCGTATAATCAATGACCATATTTTATTTCGCTCATGGGAAATAACAATGTGACTTGAGCTGTGTCTTGTTGAAACTGTATATCGTTAGTCTTCAAATGATCAATTTTAGTCCAAAATAATTGCTAATCATCGATACAAAGTGCTTCTCGTTGTCAAGGTCGGACGTATTTAAAGAAATATATGCCGATTATATTGACAGCTTAAAATCCACACAACAAATAGAAAGTTTATGAAGAAGCATTGGATGCTCATGGACATAATGTGGATTGGTATGGTCGAATTTGCGACGATACCGATCAACATGAAATCCAAGAATGTCTAATGCATACCGAAAAGGCTCTGTTTGGTGGGAATTTTAGAATTTTTTTTCTTTGAGAACGGCAATGACCAGACTCACCACTGTCAACGGAGAGTACAATGGGTTGCTGGATATTTATTTCTTTTGAAATGAATAGATAATCAGAAAAACAATGATATTTGGTTTCAAAAGGATGGCGCTACTTGTCAAACAGTTCCTGCAACATTGGATACTGTTTAAGGGCGTTTTGAGGGCATCCTCATCTTTCATAGAGCTGAGTTAAACTGCCCATTGAGGTCGTGGTATTTAATTCCGATTTCTTGTGGGGTATTCTTAAGTTGTAAGCAATAAAGACCTTTTATACACATATGGGTTTAAATAAATTTAAAGATGCGAAATGCTTAATGAAAGACCCAAATGAGGAAATTATACAGAATTTTCTGCTTATGAGCGAAAGTAAAAAATGTTTTCGTTGTAAGAAGTCTTTAATGTCAGACAAGGATATAAAACTACGTTTAGATTATGCCACAAAATATATTAATAAGTGGAATGACATCGGATAAATAATTATATTTACAGACAAGTGTAAGTATTTAGCACTTTTGGATCAAATGCTAAACGATTCAGTAGTGGTGTGAAGTGCAATGACCACCGAAAGTGACTCAAACCTTATGTTTGTGGAAATAATGAGGGACAAATTTTATTATTGAAACGAGTTGTATAAATTTTACCCTACATCACTGTTCTCGATTCCAAGATTGGAAGGAACAAAAGTTATTTTTTTTTTCTTAAATAAAACCTAGTTAAACCAGATTAAAGATTTAAAAAATTTTGAAATCAAAAATATTTTTATTTCCCTATTATTTATACCGGAACTGTATAAATAATGCTCGTAACACGAGGGAAATAATACACGACACCTTTTTTTGTTGCTGTTGCTACGAAACGGAAGACAAAGACAAGAAAACAAAAAAAAAAAAACGTAAAATTCAACATCACCTGTAACACATGTCTGCCATTTAGTTCAATGCTTTTTATAGTTGTTGTTCCTGGTGAACATAATAAAAAAAAAATAATAAAAAAAACCAGAAATTGTAGAGTAAAGCTTCACTACGTTAAAGGATAATTAAGAAAACAATAACAAAAGAAAGTATATGAGGTGACTTTTGAGTAAAGCTTTTTCGGTCGTAGTAGTAAGGGTAGCTAAAGAATAAAAGTTTTCGTTAAATTTGTATGTTTCGTTAAAAAAGCTTGAAGCATAAGGAATTTTCTCAAACAATTTAGCATATTGTAATAGGAAATGAAAATCAGTCTTCGGGAGGTTTTAGACGTGTTAACAACAAAATAAGATTTTGAAAAAACCTAACACAGCGTAGAACGGTCTTTAAATGTGAAAATCATTTAAATAAACATGGAAATTATTTAAATATAAATGTGTATAAAACAACAACAACAACAACAATTAAAATATATTCTAAGTTAATGAGTTAAGATAATCAAATAAAAAAATAAAATTAAATTAGTAAAGATAAAAATTATAAAATAATTAAATTATAAATAAGAAGAAGAAAAATAAAATAGTGTTTAGCTAACAAAAAAGAAAAGATATTAAATAGTAGAGTAATATACAACAAAAACAAAATAAAAAACATAAAACACTTACACTTACACACAAAATAAAATAAAAAAAAGTAAAACCTTATATAAGTTTTAGAAAAGCTAAAATAACAAGCCATTTATAGTCGTTATATTAGTTTGTAATGTTAACGTCGCCGTCGTTGTCGTTGTCGCCGTCGTCGTTATCGTTGTAGTCATAAATAAATTGTTAGTAATAGTAGTGGTACTCTTAGAGTGTAGTGCAATAGTAAAAACAAAACAAAACAAAATAACAACAACAAAAAAAAAAACCCATCACTAAGCAAATAAAATAACAACAATAGTAAGAGAGAAGAGAAAAAAATTAAAATTAAAATTAAAATAAAATAGCAGAGTTAAGTAAAAAAAAAAAAAAAACAAAACGGATACATAAATAAATAAAATAAATAAATAAAATAAAATAAAATAAAATAAAATTAAAATAAAATAAAATCAAATAAAATAAAATAAATAAAATAAAATTAAAATTAAGTAAAAAAAGCAACTAAGAAAAGCACTTTACCTAAATAAATGTGTTTTCATATGTGAGTGTGTGCGTGTGTCCTTATATTCTTTTAAAGTTTACCGTAAATACTGTATGAAATAAATTTATTATATTCCCTTTTTTAAGCTCTAGTAGTTAGTAAACTCTCTCAACGCTCTGTTATGATATTCTTACTCTCTCTCGCTCTCTCACTCTAGCTCTGCCTATGCTTTGACTCACGCTCTTTTTAACTCTTCGCTACCCCCGCCCACTTTCTTAAACCAAACTTTGCCTTACTAACATATACAAAAGAAAAAAAGAAAATATTGTGATTGAACTTATACACGCACGTTTGATTCTCTTAATGTAACAGTAATATTTACTTTGACAAGGAAAACAATAAAAGTTGTACTCTACAGAAACAAAAAAAAAAAAATAAGAAAAACCAGGAATAATCATGCATTATTTTGGGCCAAACATACAAGAAACCATGTAGAACAAAGTGATAAAAGTAATAAAACGGAAATTATGAAAATAAAGGATTGTTTAACAAAAAAATAATATTGCAAAAAAAAAAAAAAAAAAAAAGATATATTTAATAAATTAAAAATTATTTTTAATTCCATGTAATTCTCTAAGTTAAATATAAAAAAAAATAAAAAGCAACAATACTCTACAATTAAAATAGTGTCTTTGCATAAGTATAAATGAATAATTAAAAATAAAATAAAGATATACTGTGTTATGTAAATTTCTTGTTCAATTATTAACAAGTCATCGAATTAAAGAATAGGAAAATCACGTTTAAAGTGCATTAAATTATGCAAAAGAATATGAAATATGCAATTATTAAAAAAAAAGAAAATAAGAATAAAAAATTAATTTAAAATCAAATGTTTGAATATAAAAACAAGCACATAATGTTTAACCTAAAAAAAAAACAAGGAAAATAAATAAAAATTAAAAATTAAAATAAAAGTAAAATAATAATAATAATAATATAATCTATATAACTGACTAAAACTAAAAAGTGGAATAAATTAAATATTTAAAATGAAAATTGTTTCAATTACAACACAATATGAAAAATTTATTAAAAAAAGTAATTTTTTAAATTAAAATTAAATAAATACAATTAATTGAATTTTTTTATTAATTATTAAACATATAATTAAATGCTAATGTGCATATGCTTATTTGATTATGAAATTTGTGACTAATTCCTACTATTTTCAAAGCTGTGTTATACGTGGCGTATAAGTGTTATACATACATATGTTTGTAATGCATTACTCATACGCAATAATCTGTGTTACTGTAGCCGTTGTATTAAAAATTAAAAGCATACAATTTCAGAAAAGTTTTTGTTGTGATTAAATATGTGTATAAGGCTGGTGAATAAACTGTAACTAATTCAACGAATTAATTAATTATTTATTAATTCGTTAATTAAAGTAAATTGTTCTGAAAAAATTTTGTTTATGCTTCTCACAACATGTTATTTAAGTTGCATTCGAATTTAAACGAAATGTGTTTGTAACAACGTATGATCTGAACACAAACCAATTGGTTTTGAATAATTTTTATATTCTTTTTATTTCCTTTCTGGTACAAATAAAAAAAGCGGTTATTATTTTAAGGTTAATAAAATAGTGTGGGCCCATATGTGTACCTCAGATAAACAGTTTTTTTTAATAAGAACCTAAAATATATTTAAACTGCTTAAATAAACAATACATTTCAAGTCGTTTATTCTAAAGCATGAAGAGCAACTCGATTGGTAATATTTAAATGCAAATTTGCTGTGTACATATTGCAGTAGATGAGCAGTTCTATTACTGTTTAAAAAATGAAAAAAAAAATATGGTGAACTCATACTTTATCGCAGTTTTGATAAACAAGTTTCCCCTTCGGAACATGTGTTCTTTCACATCGCACAGGTTATATCAACAATTAACTGGAATCAGGTCGAAAAAAAACATAAGAGAACTCTCCGCTACAGCAGTAAATAATTTTCCGACCATATGGCTAATCAGATGCATCAATATTTTTCCATAGATAGAGGAGCACCACAATATTGTTGGAGCTTTTGTATTCATCTAGTTAATCACGTATTTTGTTTTATAGTTATTTCTCATTTTCTAACTGTTAATTTGAATTTAACTTTCTTTCTGATTGGCCTATTCTTTAAATTTCCGCTCATTCGTTCATGGAATTAATTCATTAGCTTCAGACTTGTCTAAAATCTTCGGAAGTAAAGTGGTAGTAGGAAGTACTAATAAGTTTTTCTACAACATCACTTCGAGATCAATTTTTTTTTCTTCACAACATGCCAAGTTAATTAATCAACATTGATTTTGAAATCTAAAACCAGTACGTTTTGTGCAGCCAAAACAATAGTTTTTAGTTCTAGTGGAATTGGCTCAACTGGTATATATTAAAGGTACTCGCAACGTTTAGGAAATGTTATAAATTGACGTGTCTGATACAAGGCAAGTAAGCTACCTCACCACCTCATCTTCAGTGGCTTAGAGATTGAAATTGCTCTCATTGAGAATATCTGCAACAGGTAATATTTCCGCAAAAATATTTTTAAATACAAAAAAAAAAAAAAAATCGGTCAAACATTCTGGTTTAGGAAACTATAAAACNAACTTGTGTATAAACTGATGTAATCTTTACTCTAACTCTTGGGACACTAAAAACAAAAAACTATAAAATCCAAGTACAAAAATAAAAGCTGAAATGAAAATAAATATCATGAAGACAAATAAACTACCACTACTGTTCCCAAATATTAGTGCCTGGAAAAAGTAAAAACAACATAAGGTGCACATTTATATGTATTCAGAGGCTTTAGTGGTTAAAGATTGATAAAGATAAAGTTCCCTATAAAAAAGAAAATTAAATTATTGGGCAGTCCACAAGTTTCGATATCAAAAATATTGTTGACTTTCAAATAAAGAATGTTCAAATATTCTTTATTATTTATTAATAAGACTTTGAATGGCGTCATATTTAATTAGCGTCTGTGCTTAAAGCTTGAATTTACTAAGTCAAGCCATTGATTGCTTAATTTTAAGTCAATTGCACAATGTTTATAAAAAATTTGATCGGCTTAGAACAACACAACAATAGATTTAAATTCACCGTATTTTACGAGTCGTAATCAAGTTTTTAGTTGCCGTCGTCTAGTAGCTGTTGGCTTATTAGACGAAAGGCTAGGGTTCGAAACCCCAGACAGACATCAAAAACGAAATATGAAAAAATTATTTTTTCGACGACTGTCTCTCAGCAGATTTCTGGCAAAAACTCTGAGAGTAAATAAAATTGCCATGAAAAGTTTCTCAAAAAAAAAAATCTGTGGTTCGGAGTCGAATTTAAAACTGTAGGTCCCTTTACTCATGTATAAAATTAACTTACACGCAACAAAAGTGGTGTGAGAAGCTAGGCCGTAATTATGTGTTATGTATGTATGTATTTTACGAACTATTTTCAAAAATGTATTTATAAAACGATTGTATTTGCATAAACACTTTTATTAAATTAAATTAATTTCGATACATTAATCGATTATCGATTTAATGTATCGTTCAGTTCAAAATATACCATTCACCAATAGGGTACTGAAAATCATTATAAAATTTTTAGGATTCATATTTAATAATTAATTTAGATACCAACGTCTAATTTAGTTACTTGCTTGCTTCAAATAAAACTTTATTAAATCAATTATATTTCTATGCGAGCTGCAAATGTTGCAAAGTAATTTAGAAAATCTTTTCTTTTTTTTTTTCTTTTCACAATTTTTGTGAACGGCAATTTGTAAAAACCGCAACAAAAAAAAGTTTTGTTTGTTTGGCCTGTTATGTTATCGATGACTTTTTTCATTTGTTTATTCAATTTTGATTAACTTATCGTATGCCATATAAAAAAAAAAAAAGGAAATTTGATAATAATTTTCCATTTATTGTCTATTTATGTTTATAATAATATTGTATATCAACAACTCTATTAAAAAAAAGAAAGAAAAATATTTATATTTGGTTAAACAGTTATTAAATATGAAATCATAACGATAATCATATTCGGATTTTATTATTCATGCTGTTTGTATACATATTGCGTTTACATATTCAATATTCAAAATATAAAGCAATTATTTATTGTCTGCTTGTACATTACATACATTTGCAAATCTACAAATACATATATACATATACATACAGACATAAGTATACATTTAAGGATAATTTAATCATATTAAGGTTATTGGTTTATGTTTGAACACCAGAGGTTTGTGGCTATTTTAAAAGGCATACACAAATGATTATTCTATAAAACCATGTATAGAGGAGGATTTAAATTATTTAAAATTTTTAAAAATACAAAAGCAAAAACAAAACAAATATATTAACAATAAAATGAAAATAAAAGGATTTTAATAAATAAATTATTTCAAGAGTTAATTTCATTTTTTTTTTTTGCCAAACAATTTCAATTTTCAACGTAATCAATATCGTAAATATTAAATCTTCAATTCGAAGATGATAATTATCAATTTATTAATAAAATTGTTTTTTATATGTACATACATAAATAACACATAATTGGCCATTACAACCCCCCTTCAGTAGGGATTACGGCTTACCTTCTCACACCACTTATGTTGTGTGTGTTAATTTTATACATGAGTGGCGGGACCTACAGTTTAAAGTCGACTCCGAACGACAGATTTTTTTGAAAAACTTTTCATGGCAATTTTATTTACTCTCAGAGTTTTTGCCAGAAATCTGCTGAGAGGAAGTCGCCGAAGAAATATTTTCCTATTTCGCTTTTGATGTCTGACCGGGGATTGGAACCCTGGCTTTTACTCTAATAAGGCAACACACTATCTATTTCATTTTTATATGTATGTAAGGCGTAATTTCATTTCCGCCCATATCTTTACAATGTCAGCGTTAATCCAATTTTTCATGGCTAGAATTGTGGACGGCTGTTCTCTATTTATGATGTATGATATTAGTTATCCCCAGAAAAAATTTTCTAGTGTGGTCTTGGTGGAACACCGCAGCCTAGTAGATTGCGTATTGGCTTATTAGACTCGAAACATTGATTTAAACGCCAAGTCCAACAAACCGAAGTATGCAAAAAAAAATATTTCTTCGGCGACTTCCTCTCGGCCGATTTCTAGAAAAAAATTGATTTTTTTTTGAATTGATTGAGAGTAAATAAAATTGCCATAAAAAAGAATTGCGGTCATGAATTGTCTTTAACCTGTAGGCACCGCCGCTCATGTGTAAAATTAACACACACAGCATAAGTGATAAGTAATCAACTTTAAACTGTAGGTCACTCATGTATAAAATTAGCACACACAACATGGTGTGAGAAGCTAGGCCGTAATCCTGACTGAAGGGTTGTAATGGCCAATTATGTATGTATGATGTATAGTTTAAAGTCGACTCTTTAATTTTATTTACTCTCAGATTTTGCAAGCAGTTTCCGAAGAAATAATTTTTTCATAATCCGTTTTGTTGATAATGTCTGATCGGGGGCTTGAACTGTGGCTTGACGTCTATTAAGCCAACACACTAACTACTAGACTATGAGAATTTTTACTAATTTATTTAGAGAATTAGGGACAATTAAAGGCTGATCTTCATCATTCAGATGTTTTATAAAATTTTAACCTTCCTAGTTAATAGTTCATTACATCCCGTTAGACAGGACTACCATCAAGCTTCTTACAGCATCCATGTTGTGTGTATTAATTTTAGTGATGAAACCTACATTATATCGTCAACTGCGAATGACAGTTTTAATAAACTTTATACGGAAATTTTAATTATTCTCAGTATTTGCCAGAAAACTGTTGAGAGAAAATATGCCGAAAAAAATAAATTTTTTCATATTTCGCTTTGTTAGAGATGACTGAAGAAGTGTTTGAACTACTTTCCCCTGCCTTATAAGTCTTTTAGATCAGGGTGATTTCATGAACATCTAGTTTAAATTGATATCGTAGTAGTATCGGGTTAAATTAATAAATATTAAATGCTCAAATATGTGACACAGGGGACTATATATAAGGAAGAGTTTAAACTACCTTCCCTTGTCTTATAAGCCTTCTAGACCAGGGTGAGTTCATGAACGTCTAGTTTAAATTGATTAAATTATTGTTTCTTCTTTGATAATGTTAAATTAATAAATATTAAATGCTCAAATATGTGACACAAGAGACTATTTACGTAGACATATTTGATAAAATAATTTCTTTTTGCAAATGAAAGCATAGATTAACTTTCAAACTTTTAATTCGTATGAATGAAAATTCTGGCTTTTTTTATTGTTGTACGATAAAAAATTTAAAATGAAAAACATATCTACATTATAAAATAAATACATGTTATTCAATACAATATTAAATAGTTAATTAAGAGAAAAAATAATTAAAAAACTATAAAAAAAAAACAAATAAAATGTTGCAGATATTCTCTTGGTAAATAGATTTCTGTACGTATTTATATTGAATTCCTGGTAATTAACTAAAACAAATAAAGTTAAATGATTTTTTTCTCATATTTTTCTACTAGATAATCTATTTAAAAAATATAAACAATTATAATTATTTATAATATTAATAATAAAAATTTTTGCAAATTTTTTTCTTTGGCAAAATAGCAGATATTTGTAATTTTCAGATAAAAGATATTGCCATGCTAAGTTATAAAATAAAATTAAACAAAATATTAATTTATTCATACATACAAAGATATGTAAATATTGTTATATTTTTAAAATTTTGCAACAAATGTTTTTTTTTATCGCTTCGAAGTAAAATAAATTATTTACTTCTATTCATTATTTTTTATTTTTTTATTTTTTAAGTAAATCGTTTATTTATTAAATAAATCCTTTATTTATTTAAATAATAACGCTATACAACTGACAACACTGCACGTATTTCTTTCACAATCTTTATAAATAAAGATTAAACTTTTTGGTGTTTAAGACCATTGTGTTCAATGACTTGCATTTAATCACTGACCGGCAATTCGCGGCTGTTATGCGTCTGTCAGTGCATCTGGTAACTTCGCGATCTTTTTTAAATGTTGTTGTTGGTTTTTTGATCTTTATTTTTTCTCTTGTCGTAATTTCCTACATATTTGTCTGTGTAAATTTTTGTACCTTACGATGTGTATATTTTGTTGTCTCATCACTGACTAACTGACGATAGGATCATCATTATGTATTCTATTTACTCTGCCTTATTTCACGTCTGCTAATTCTGCGACCTTTCTTTTAATGTTTTTCTTGGTTTTTTGATCTTTGGTTTGTTCCCTTCTCGTAATTTCCCACATATTCGTCTCTGTAATTCTGTATACCTTACGATGTGTATATTTTGTTGTTTTCTATTTGTCTTGCTTACTTATTTCATAACATAATACATACATAATTAGCCATTACAATCCTTCAGGCAGGATTATGTGTTAATTTTACAGAGTTTTCATGCCAATGTTATCTACTCCCATTGTTTTTACCAAAAATCTGCTGAGAGGAAATCGATAAAGAAATTTTTTTCATATTTCGTTTTGTTGGAGATGCCTAATATGGATAGTGAACCGTGAACCCACGTTTAATAAGCCAATACATTACCTACTGGACTACGGCAACTTTATTTTTATTTGTTTTATCGTAACAATATACACACAAAATAAAATGACGATTTTTATGGAGACTTTTGGAGATAAACTAAACACGATTTTCAACAAACTCGAAATTGAACATAAAACGTGAAAACTAAGTTTTTATGTTGGTTAATTCTGACCATTTAAATTGCATTATTTGCTTCAATCTTTTTAAATGGTTTCAGGATTATTAAGTTTTGACGGTTGCAGAAGCTCATTATGAATAATTTTCTTTCAATCCCTGATGCACAAAATATTTTTCAGCAACCTACGACGCATCTAATGGCCTAGACGCCTGTGTTTAGTGTTTAAGTGTCAAGGCCGTGGATTCGATTACTACTAGAGACTTTGGGTTTTCGTGATTTTCCGATTGATTGTCTGACATAGAATGTGAAAAAAGAAAGTGAGAATTATTACTAAAAAACAATTCTCGTAAAAAATATGAAGAAAGTATATTTTAAAAATGAAAAATAAAATTGTTATATCCTACCCCTTCTTTCCTTTCTTTTATAAACTATCTTTCTGTATTCTAAAACAATTAACTGCATGAATAGGGGTCATTCCCTGAGTGTTGGTCTCATGACAAAATTTGTTTTGATAATTTTTAAATGTGGATAACCTTTCGCAGAACATAACGGTTAATAATGTCTTTAAGGGCCATCGAAATTCCTGGATAATACGATTTATAATTGAAGCTTATTTGTCGTGGTTGGAGTTCTTTTCAATCTATCAATTTGAATTTAGTTTCTATAATACAAATCAGCCTTGAGTTTACAATTATTTTCCTTTTCTTTTTTTTTTCACAAAAACTATACAAATAATTTAATTTTTATTTCATTGATTGAAGTACTCTTCTTCGCTTTATTGCTTTGGAAAACATTTACGTTGTTTCCAGTGTTGTAAAGAAAAAGAAAAAAAAACAACAACAATAACTATATGTAATTGTCAAAATATAAAGTGTTTTCATTCTTAACAGTGCTTTTTTTCCTTCCTTTTTTTATTTTATTTTCTTCCTCCATTCTTTCGGTTAAGAATGAAAAGTGGCTTTACTTCCGACAAGTGTCCTTTTATTTATTTCATTTTATTATTTCTACTTCTCCTCTTTTTTTTTGTTTTTGTTTTTTATGTATACCTCCCATCTCTTCCTCCACCACTGTCTTATATGTCGAGCAGTCTGTTAAACGATTTAAAAATTCAGTTTCTTTTTCCATTTCATTTAAAAAATTTGCACACTTTTTTTTTACCACCAATAGTGAGAGAACACTAAATAACGAACTATATAACATAACGGTATACGGTTATAGTTTACACACGTTTGGTATTTAAATGAACGTCTGTGGAAAATTCAGTCTTAAACAGGATGATCGTCTCTTATGCGAATAAAATGAAAATTATTGTGATTGATTAATGCGATTTCTAGTATAACATTTTCGAAATGAAACACTTTTGGAGTGTGTATGCATTTTTAGAAATAAAATGGAAATCATTTGCATTTGTTTTAAAAACAATCATTATGTTGATTGGAATTACTCAATATGTTTAAATATTTTTAGCATTTTATTAAAAGACGAAAGTTATTTAGAGGATAAATTATTTGGATTAAGATTCAGTTAGGTTAGAATAGCAGTGTTGGCTAATCGAAGTTGAAGACACCACTTTGCGTTTTTTAGTGTGGTACAAGTTCAGATTGACTCAAGAGCTGCTTGTCGCGATAGGAAGGCTATTTAATATTACGTAAAGTCGTGTTGTCCTGGTTCGTGTTGTCCTGTGTAACACTATAACGTGTCCTTCTAAATTCTTCTTCATTAACTTTTTAATTTTAAATTCTACTACTACTTTCGTTCAGTTGAAGGTTGTGTTTGTGTTAATTTTATACATGAGTGGCGGGTACCTACAGTTTAAAGTCGACTCCAAACGACGGAGTTTTTGAGAAACTTTTCATGGCAATTTTGTTTGCTCTCAGAGTTTTTTCCAGAAACCTGTTGATAAGAAGAAATATTTTCTTCATATTTCCTGGCCTGGCCTTTTGTCTAATAAGCCAACGCTCTACCTACGAGACTACGCTGACTACATACATAATTGGGCATTATAAAACTTCAGTCGGGATTACAACCTAGCTTCTTACAGCACCTATCGTGTGTCTGTTAATTTTATACATGAGTGGCGGGACCTACAGTTTAAAGTCGACTCCAAACGACAGGTTTTTGAGAAACTTTTCATGGCAATTGTGTTTGCTCTCAGAATTTTTGCCAGAAACCTGTTGAGAGGAAGACGCCGAAGAAATATTTTTTTTTTATTTTTTTTCGTTTTTGATATCTAACCTAGCTACTTACAGCACCTATCTTGCGTGTGTTAGTTTTATACGTGAGTGGCGGAACCTATAGTTTAAAGTCGACTCCGAACGAGAAATTTTTGAAAAAGTTTTCATGATAATTTTATTTACACTCAGAGTTTTTGCCACCAATCTGCTGAAACATAGTCCCCAAAGATATATTTTCTATAAGTGGCCACTCCAGACTCATAATTATCAATTGGCAAATTGAAAAAAATTTGAAAATTGAACTCTATTGCTTACAGTTTGATTAGAATAGGTTTGGGATGCTATAATTGTATAAAGATGTGGAATCTGTCCAAAAAAAAAACTAGACTAGACACGTACTGTCAACAAACTTTGAGTGCGTAACAATATATGGTCCAAGGTTCTCAAACCCGAACTATAACAGAAAAAATGGTGGACCCCCGTCGTTGTAAGTTACTGCCAGTGTCCAAAGATGTGTATCCATAAGCTAGCATATTATTATCTCGCTTTAGATTAGTAATCCGAGTGTTGTCTTATTAGACGAGAGGCCACGGTTCAAATCCCAGGGCAGATATCTACAACAAACCAAAATATGAAGAAATATTTCTTAGGCAACTGCTTCTCAGCAGATTTCTGACAAGAACCCTATGGGGTCCCACCACTCATGTATAAAATTCAAACACTCAACAGAAGTGGTGTGAGAAACTAGGTCATAATCGTACATGTCGTGGTGTAAAGACCAGTTACGTATTACGTACTACGTAACACTAGAATAATAAGGATAAATAAAAAGGAAGCATTAAAAACTGAACTCGAACTTAATGCATCTATCAACATATACAATAAAAGAAATTAATATACGATATGATAACCTTTATTCCATACTCAGTAAAGCGTTTTTAATGCCATAAATTTTGTTTTTCAACATTTTCTTTTTTTCACTCTTCTACGAGAGTGTACTACTACTACTCCTATGCAGGAAACCAAGCTGAAGCAAATATCTTTAGGAAAAATTTCCTAAAGTTTATAGCATTTAATATTTATTGTCCTAATTCTTGAAGCATAAAGCAATTGTAATTAGTTGAAATACAATAACAACAAAAAAAAAAAAAAAAAAACGAAGAATATTTCTTAATTTCTTATTAGAATTTTACTTCTGAAACAATTCATATATAATTTATTAGAATTTCTTTTCTCTTTTGATTTATTATATCCCTGTATTCTTATTCATTATTTCTTACGTGTTAGTGAGGGAGTTTTTATATTTTTTTTCACTTTCTTTGTGTTCCCTTCCCTTACTTAGCATAGCAAAGTAAACAAATTGTAGACAAAATGTAAGAGACCAGGGAATGAATGGAGAATAGAGAAAGTAAAATAAAACTTTATTACAATACAAATACAAACAAACTTTTCGATTTAAACAATGATATGCGACAGGAATAATACAAAAGTATTGTCTACTTAGAGTACAAAAAAAAAAAAGCAAAAACAAAATGTACACAGGGCTAGTTACAGACACAGATCCATTAGAAAAACACTGGACTGAACATATGTATTTCTGAAGGCGATATAATATGTTGGCCACAGAAAACTTCTCTCTTAAAGAGCCTTGTTTACGATAATTTAATAATTTCCTTTTCACTCTTAAATAAATATGTTTTTGTTTTATACGTAACTGTTCTTTTCATTTCGTTTAGTTTGGGTTTCAACGGTAAAAAAAAAGAAAAGCTAAAAAAAATTTTTTCTTGTGACTTTTGGCACGCTACACTGATTGGGTACAGTGGGCTTTAATTATGAAAATATTTTAAAGAGAATTTATTAAAACGATATAGAAGAGCAATACAATATTTCTCTATGTTGTTATTACCATTAAAATTTTGCAGGCATTTGATTGACATTTGATTGATTTGATTGAATACAGAAATAGGTTTCGTCATAGGATTTCAAAATTGAAGAGAGAGCGCTTGGAAAATTTCGAAGTTATTATTATTAATTATTACATTGCATTATGAGTACTCATGCGAGATGATTAGTGTTTGAACCTATGGCCAATAAACTGCAGGCACGAAAAAGAGGAGAAACATGTACAGGATTATGTCATAGAAAAAGAAAGCACCAGGGCTTTTGCTACCATGACCTGCCACAATAAGATATGTGTTGGCATGACATTGACCCAGACGTAGCTATGTGTCCAGAATAGCAACATGTCTATAGTTTAAGTTGCAATAGGAATTGTCTGCATTGTGTCTTACTGCTAGCAACTCAGCCCTTTGCTATAATAGAAGAGGAGCGAATTGAGTATAGCAAGTAATGCCTAAGTCGGTTTAGCTGCTAGCCAACTCGGTTTATCAGTAGGCAGTGGCATTGGTGCGTGCACATTTTACAACCAAACAAGGACAACATAAAACATGATTAGTTTCACCACTGACCGATAGAACCCATACACATCATACATAATTGGCCATTACAATCCTTCAATCGGAATTAAGGCCTAGCCCCTCCCTCACATCACTTATGTTGTGTGTATTAATTTTTATACATGAGTGGCGGGAGCTACAGTTTAAAGTCGCCTCCGAACGACAAATTTTTGAGAAACTTTTCATGGCAATATTTATTTACTCTCAGAGTTTTTGCATGAAATTTGCTGAGAGGAAGTAGCCAAAGAAATATTTTTATTTCATATTTCGTTTTTGATGTCTGATTGGGGTTTCGAACCCTGGCCGTTCGTCTAATAAGCCAAAACATTACCTACTAGACTATGGCGACTGCAACTAGTAGGTTAATGGTATAAATTGTGAATATGTACTTAATTTCTCAGTACATTCCATGTTTTTTGAACACACAGTGTACGTGTATATCCAGTACCCTGAACACTTCAGAGTTCACGTTTGTCTCCGTAGACTAGTATGTAGTGTAATGTCTAATTAGATGTGAATCCACGGTTCAAATGCCAGGTCAGACATATCAATTTGTTCAATGTTTTTTGAACATTTGGAAATAATAATAAAATTCTATTGCAAATAGTTTTATAACGGTACTCAAGTTTTGCTATAAATAGGCTTCATATCTAATAGTAAAAGTTATACTTCATGGCGATATTTAAAATGGCTTTTAAAATGTACAAAAACAATTTGATATTTTTCAAATAAATATTTAAAATACTTGAGTATGCAATTTTGATTAATTTTACAAGTTTATACGATTTGTCCGACCACTGTCTCCTACTCCTTTATGTTTTCATTTGCAGACTTATTTCCATCTCAACATTTTATATTGTTTGTGGTGGCGCATTAGTAGTGTAGTTATTGTTGGTGTTGTTGTTGTTGCTTTTATTACACTCTCATTGATTAGTTCGTCTCCCACTTGTAAGTACACAAGTGGTTGTTGTTTATTCTGTATTCTCCCTGGTTTTCTAACACTTACAGTATCTGTTGTTGTTATTATCGTGCTTTAAATACAATTGACCTAAATTTATCTAAGAAACAAATAACAAAAACAAAAAACAAAAACAAAAAACAAAAACAATAATTTTTTTGTTTTGTTTTTATTATTGTAGTAGTAGTAGTTGTTAGTATACTGTATTACATATGTATTGTGGTTGGTTTTCTCTCTTGAATTTTACTTCATAGTGCTTGGTTTTGTTTTGATGGACTCAAGCAATTTCTAGAGAGAAAAAAAGTGGTCAATTTGATTGAGTTGACTCTTAAATACCCTACAATTTAATGTGAAACAAAACATATGTTTAATAAACTAACTAAACGAAGTGTCGTGCTGTAAACCTGTTGGAGGGTAGACGTTTACAATATGCGACAGCCGTTTTTAGAGCATTTACTTCTCATGCAACTGACATTTGTTTTGATATGTTTCCTGTTACACTTCTGCCCTTTCTAACCATCCTTATAACAGACATTTTAAATGGCAAATACGAACTCATGCGCATACACACGTACACACTATATAATGGCATACAGATACACAATGCTGACGTCATTTCTGGATTTTTTCTTCTTGGAACAATAAAAATTTAAAATTGAAAAAACGCTGCATGACAATCTATTTTTGCAATTGTTAATTATCATCCGCATTATTTTGAAGATTTTGCAAAAGATAAAGCATATTCGACTACAACATTTGAAATGTGTGAAGTTAAATTCGAATTTGGAAACCGAAGACGCAATCCATAAATTTTAGCAGCGCCACCTTTGGCTTCAACAGAGCTAAATTTGGTCTTAACGGAACAAAATTTGCCTTTAACTGGTTGGTGGGGATGGAGGACGGAAATATTCCAGTAGACTACCATCTACATACTGATTACACTGATTTTCTAGAGAATTTTCATACGATTTTCGTCGAAAATCGATTTTTTTAAAATTGAATATCTCGACTCGCAAAATTATTTCAGCTATCCCACTACCACGGTTGAAAAGAGGACACTCTGGACTATCATGTACATATAGTCCATATGGTGTATTATTTCTTATATCTTCCAAAATGGCCACTGATCTTTTAGAGAAGTTTGAATAAAAAAAATTTATAAATTCTAAGCCAAATTTCACAATACCATATCACTTTATGTGGGACTATTTCGCTGATTATATTAAAAAACCTTGGAACCTTCCTTCGAGTATGGTATGGTACTACTAGACCTAGTATATGCCCTAAAATGAGCTGCTAAGCAAGTGACCTTCTTCAGATGGATACTGTTAAAACTCTAACAGTGCTCTGTTAAGGGCAAATTACGCTCTGTTAAGAGAAATTTTTGCTCTGTTAACGCTAAATGTGGCGCTGCTAAAATTTGTGGATTGTGTCTTGGATTTTCAAATTCGAATTTATCTTCACACACATCTATTTGAAGTGTATCTGCATAGTTTTCAAACCACAAATGCATTGTTTTACTTTGTAGTCAAAAGTCACTTAAATTTGTTAGGAAAACTAGCCACTGCTACTTAATCTGTAGAATCATTCTCCAATTCCTAATTAAATGTCCAAGTCATTGGGAGAAATTTCACGCAATTATTCTCTGTTCTCTGAGTACATTTTATTGTTTTTCCTTATGGCAAGTTTAAAATCGATTTCAATATCTTCTACAGTCAATTATAAAAGTAAATTTTTTTTTTGCCAATTCTCTTAAAAAAAGTACGAATAATATTTTAACCAAGTCAGCATGTCGCGTATAAAATGTTGTTTAATAGTTTAATTTGGAATACCAAACATTACTTCCTATTATTTTATATGAGATTGTGAAAAATTATAGCTTTTTCATCAATTAATTTTTTAAATTAAATTAAGAAAATAATTAAAAAACAAGAGTCATTCTATTGAAATGAACAACACAGTTTGTAGCAACTTTGAGTATAAAAAATTTCTTTTTAAAAGATGAAAAACAATTCCAGGAAGCAATTAAAACTCATCGTACTTTGGTGGAAGCGTGTGTTTTTTTATTTTGGTTGAGCCATGTTGCCATAAATGAATCATCACTTTTAAAACACTGGACATTTTAATATAAGTTTTTAAAAATTTCGAAAATCCTGCCGAATCATTTGAATATATCGGGTGGGTCATCTATCGGTTTAAATTCGAACCATCGGTTCTTTCGAATCCGGCAATACCTAAGTTATTCTATTCCAATCGAGCTGAATCGGTTGAGCTACGTAGGGATTCCCGAAATGCCACGAAAATGTAGGACAAAATTTGGTCGCAGAGATGGATCAACAATGCCCGGCATATGCAAGTTTATTGCTAAAGTTCGGGAAACTGGTTTTATTGTTGATGCGCCATTACATGAGCAAAAATATTTCGTAGCTGTGGCTGAGAGTGTGCGTGAGAATCCATCAACATCAACTCGAACGTCCAATTTTGCAAAAACACCTCAATATGATGGCTTACAAAGATCAATTGGTTCAAGAGTTGAAGTCGCATGACCTTCGTACGCTTAGTTTTCGCTTTGCTAGATGAGCCAATGAGAACGATGTACGATGTACGATGATGTTGATTTTGTCAATTAAAAAAGGAAAAAAATCTTCTTTACAGATGAAGTTCATTTTCAACTTGGTGGGTACGTTACCAAAAAGCAAAAATTTCCGCATTTGCGGCTCAGTAAACCCACTTAAGGTCTTACAGAAGCCAATCCATCCATTACGAGTGAGTTTTTGGTGCGGCTTGGGTAGCGGAGATATCATTGGCCCACAATTCTTTGCAAATGAACAGACTGAAGTACCAAAATTTTTCAAAAGTACAAATCAAAATCCGTGCTGCATTTACTAGCTTGTGAAAGACTCGTTGTTTGCCAACTACACACCCAATAGCATTGCTGGCTGTATCCTCAGTTACTTACGCTTCAATTGACTGGTAATTGATGCTACTTTTTAGTGCGATATTGGAGACTATCGTTGGCAGAAAGATGCTTATTATTATTAGTATTATCGTCGTACTGTAGCAATATGAACTATACGAACCACTGTATTCAGTTCAAATTTTATTGGGTAATCATATAAAGTGTCCTTAAAATCTATTGCCCTGCTGCTCGGTATCAACAATGACATTTCCCTGCCTAGCACTTGGTATACACCTAGATGTATCTTCCTGGTATGCAATAATACCTCATAAGTTCTAAGAATGTTCAGATGATTTGTTTTCATTATTATCACAGAATCGACAAGTTGGATTTAAGGCAACACTGAATAAGGGTACTCTAAGGCTACTGCACCTTGTCAAATGACTGATTACGAACCTTAGGTTATTCCTGGATATTCTAATGCATGAATCAGATCTGTTTTTATTACTTTAATTTCTCAACAAAAAGTTTGATTGCCTGAAACCAACACGACCTTCGTTAAGTATACTTTTCTAAATATTGCTCCTACTCCACAGAAGGATTGAGGCAACATAACCTGAGACCCAGCGGAGAGACAGCCTTATTTTCCGTTCCTAGCCTATTTATCTTTTTATAACTTCTTCAGATAGTCCCATACTATCTTACATTTGACCTCATAAGAGCTCATTTACTCGAATTGTGTGTGTGATTGTCAAAAAGAATTGCTATGTCCTGCCTCTTGTACCTCCTATTCTCCTATTGCTGGCAAGTGTTAAAGTAGTTTTACAGAAATCTTCAAAAAAAGTCTTAAAGACAACAAAGTGAGAAATAGTGCGATAAAAATGACAGTTAAACGCAAACACTCATGTAGAATTGTGTTGTACATACATACACTCATAAATACAATGTAACTTTGTACACGAACTATGCGTACAATTTAAAGGATAAAAGCAGGCAACAAAATATTACAAAGTGATAAAGTACTACAACTACTACCACTACTACTACTACTACTATAATGTTTGTCACTCTTAAAGTCAATCTGTCTCACTCAGTGTAACGTAATAGGAATATATATTGAGTGTAAGCGAGTATAAGGCAAAACAGAAGAAGACAATTTATTGTACAGTTAAAGTATTTATCGTGATGTTTTCTAAGTATGTATTGGCATTTATTTATTTTGTGATTTCTTACTCCTTGATGTTTATGAGTTTTATTCGTTGTTGATTTTTCTTTTTCAATGCTTTTTTAAATGCCCTTTAATTAAGTGGCACTAAGCTTCAGTTTCAATTTTTAAATACAAAAATATTTTCAGGTAAAATGCTCAGAATTTTACTACAGCTGCTGCAGATGACCCTTAACTGCTAGCTAACAGGTTCTTTTCTATTATTTAGAAGCCTATGTTGCATTTAAAAAGCTTTACCAAACTAATTTTGCTTCTTATAAAGGCCAACATTCAGGGGATGTACCCTATACGCTCAAGACGTTGTGTTGGAAGTAGGAATAAGTGTTATGGGAGACAAGAGTACTAAATACGTCAGTAAAGACTTTTGCAATTGACTACGTGCGTAACGAGCCATCAAAGTTGCATCATCATGTTGAAATCAAACATCGTTCATGAAAAGCGGGTACTAAAAACTTGGTTGTCACCAACCAAAATGAAAATGGGATTCATTCTTTAGCAAAACCGATTCATATTCTGAATTTTGTGACAAAATAGAATGACACAAGTATTGTCAGATTCGAAATAACCGATGGTTCAAATTTAAACCTTTAGATGGCCCACCCTATAGCTGTGTGGATGTCCTTATACAAATGAGAGCCAAAAGATATAACAGACATCCTAACCGATAACAATAACAATTGCAGATGGCACAGAGAACAGTTTGGAGCCTGTATAAGTTTTTTTTAATTTTTTTATTACTGAGACTCTACATGAGGTGTAAGACGATCTGTTGTACCGTACAAAATCTATGCCAGGTTTCCCTACAATGTCTCACCTAATTTTGTTGGTTTAACGATGATGTTTGATGTCAGAAAGGATAGTTCACTGCTAGTTCTAATTGATATGCACCCAAGTATTCTGAAATTTATTAGTATTCGATTCGTAACCCCAGAACTTGGTATTAAATAAGTTTTTAAAATAAACTCCTAAAAAACTTCTAAGATAAAACAACAAGACCTGGTGAAACAATTGCATTCATTCATCAATTTTTATCTACAAATCGCTGATTTATTGATCCACTTCTCAAAGGAACGGTGACTGGCTGAAAATCGGAGTAAATAGTAGCCAGGCAAGGATTAACGATGAACGATGCTGTTCTGTGCTTCTCAAACTCTGAATTCGAAACTTTGCGTATATACATATGTACGTACATAACTGGTCATTCCAACCCTTCAGTCAGGATTACAGCTTAGCTTCTGACACCACTTATGTTGTGTGTGTTAATTTTATCCGGCACCTAGAGTTTAAAGACGGCTTCCGTACGACAGATATTTTAAGAAAATTTTCATTGCAAATTTCTTTTTTTTCTTCGGCGACTTCCTCTCTGCAGATTTCAGGAAAAAAATCTGAGAGTAAATAAAATTGCCATGAAAAGTTTCTCAAAAATCTGTCGTTCGGAGTCGAATTTAAAACAGTGGGTGCCTTTACTCATGTATAAAATTAACTTACACGCAACATAAGTGGTGTGAGCAGCTAGGCCGTAATCCTGAGTGAAGGTTTGTAACGGTCAATTATGTATGTTATGTATTTCAACTTCAATGAATTGAACCCACAAACCTCACGCTAATAGTCTAGTCTAGTCACACTATCCACTAGACTATCAGAGCATCCAATTCTGCTGATTCTTTAATTCTTAGTGTTCTTATATAAGGACACTTGTTCCTCTAATGGAAACTAAACACATATCGCAACTAAAAGCTTTAAGAAAATTGTGGCTGATCACACAAGGTGCCTAAGAAAATCTATGTGTGTGTGAAGTTAAATTCGAATTTGAAAACCCAAGACGCAATCCATAATTTAATTTTTTTAAAATTGAATATCTCGACTCACAAAATTATTTCAGCTATTCCACTACCACGGCTGGAAAGAGGATACTCTGGACTATCATGTACATATAGTCTGTATGGTGTATTATTTCTTATATCTTCCAAAATGGCCACTGATCTTTTAGAGAATTATCAATTAAAAAATTGATATTTTCAAAGCCAATTTTCACATTAAGAGGAACATTAGAACGTTCCATTGAGTATGGTATGATACTCATACGCCTAGTATTTATCCTAAAATTAGCTTCTAAACAAGTGGGTTTCTGAGGTGGATACTGTTAAACAGCTAACAGTGCTCTGTTAAGTACAAATTTTGTTCTGTTAATGCCAAATGTGGCGTTGCTAAAATTTAAGGATTGCGTTTTGGATTTTCAAATTCGAATTTATCTTCAAAAACATAGAAAATCTGGGCGTTGTTTTCAGTATTTTTTTTTTTATTATACATCAATTTGCGGCACATTATTCATATTTTCATATTTTTAGATAGTACTTAACCTAACTTTCAATTTCATGTAAAAGGAATGATCTTATCTTATTACATGTGATCAACTGAATTAAAGAAAGTTGATATCGATTATTTGTGCCTTCAATTTATTGAAAAGTCAGAAGCTTTTACCCTCTCTTAGTTAGTTATTCATTTATGTCACAAGGTTTTTAATAATTTGAAACAAAAAAACAAAAATTTGTAAGAGAACTTAAATATTAATAAAGTAAAAAACAAAAACAAAAACAAAAAAAAAACAAAAAAAAAGAAGAAAAAAAAGTTAAAAAAATATCTGTTTCGTGCATAAAAAGTAGGTTAAAAATTTAAATTAAAAAAAAAAAAAAACAAAAAGAAATTTAAAAACCTACATTCATGCATTCACATGGCACTTGTTCAAGTACTTTTTCATTCTTTTTTTTTTTTACCTTCATTTCCATATTTCTCTTACCATATCTGGGGTGTATATAATACAGTTTTCGTTAATTATTTGCAGTTGCGTTTTAATTTAAAACAAAAAATGAATATATTATCGCATAAATAGAGTGTATATATATGTATGTATATGGTATACATTGTATGAGATGTTTTCCTTCTGTGTCATGTTTAATATTCCACTTCGTATTTGGTTTTCTTTTTTTTTTTTTTTCAAAAAGAAAATTTTATTAAATCACGCAATATTTTCTTATACAATATATGTATGTATGTATGTATGGATGTGCATATAATATATACAACAGAAATAAGAAGTGGAAAGGAAATGAAAGCAAACACGCAAGAGATAAAACTAAGTTCAGGCCAAAAACAAAGTAAAAACTCGGCTAAGCAGTATAGACTTCTTATAGGTTAGGAATATCAATCAGTTGGGTTTAGAAAAACCAATGTTAAAATAAGATTGTTGTCCTTGGTCTTCGATCTTAGATAAGATTTGGGGTCAGAAAAGTCATATTACATGTACGTTTAAACAAAACTGTACAAATCTGCAGAAACTGATTGAGTTTACCTCGCATACGTGTACGTAATTTGTCCTTTAGCAGTTCTTTATAAATCAAAATTAATTTATGCGTTTAAAAATTATACAGAAATATCGGTAGACTCGAGCAGTACTTGCCTAATTTTATAGTATTTGAGCTTATAATTGATTGACTAGTTAAATATTGCTCATACCACTGGGTGCCTGAAATTATGTTGAGAATATTGAAACGTCAATATGACGGATTAAAATTTATTTTATTTCGCTTTAATTTTAACAACTTGCAGATTTTCTTTAGCATTTTGCTGCTTAGTGTTCTCCTATAACGACACTTGTTCCTCTGTGGGAAACTAAAGGGTGGACCTCTTAAATGTTTTAATTTAAACAGTGCTATAAGAACAAAAACGGTTTGAAATTTCCGATTAGAAATGGAATACTATTTCAATGATATGGCTGCCACAGCTGGCCTCACAGTACCTCATTTGATGGGATCAATTTCTGTGCACTTTTTCGAGTGTATGGGGTCGCATCTCACAAATGTTAGCCTTCAAATGCTCTATTGTCTCTGGTTTGTCGACATAACACTTTTCTTTAACAGCGCCCCAAACGAAATAGCTTTTTGGCGGCCAATTGACATTACCATTTCGACTAATTAAATAACCATCAAACGTTTAAGGCAACTAATCGATTGTCGCATGATAAATCAAACATCGTACACATCAATACCAAGAAAAGCGTGTGCAAAATATCAGTTATCATGGTGCGATAAATGTCCCCATTGATCGTAATGATTGCGCCGTCCTCATTTTCAAAGAAATATAGGCCAATGATGTGTCCATTCCACAAGCCACATCAAACGGTCACTCTTAATGGGTGCATTAGATTCTGTAAGACTGTATGTGTGGGTTGTCTGAGCCTTAAATACGGCAATTTGGCTTATTACCATATCCACCAAGATGTAAATGAGTTTTATCCGAAAAGATGATTTTTTTTTTTGGCAAAATCGACATCATCGTGCAGCTTCCCATTGGCCATATAAATTCCAATTTTGCTCAAGCGTTAATCGATTCATTACGTTCAGTGGAGCTAATGTACTGAATATTGTGACAGAATAGAATGACATAAGTATTGCCAGATACGAAATAACTGTTGGCGTAAATTTAAACCGATAGATGATCCATCCGATATGAGAAGAACCCTTATGTCTTTCAATGTAAAAACAAACAACGCATCTAAGAGATTTAAGAAAATTGTAGCAACGTATAGAAGGTACCGTAGAAAATGCAAGTGTTGCTGTCAATATTTTAAATTTAAAATTTGTTTGTCAAAAGTGTTTTAAAGTAAAAAAAAAAAAATTATAATGATTTTTTAAACATTTTGTAAATGAAAAAATGATAAAATTTCATTACAGGATTTCTCCCCTAGAATAAAATAAAAATATGCTCATCGCTATATATGTATGTAGATACATAAGCATTTAAATTTTGAACACATACGTGAGAACAACACGAAATATGACATTTTAATCGCACCACCTGATGCCATATTAATATGAGATGAAAATGGAGAAAATGTAAAAGATTTACTGCGTATAAACATAATCGAACGGCATGTAAGGGTAAAATGAACTTGTGCTTCGAAGTGAAAGTCATAATTCTAAAGCATATAAGAGCAAGTTATCATTGTAGATCTTAAGTGGATGTTTCACTCTTTTATAGAGCATAGTTAAATTCAAACCGATGTTTGTTTGGTAATATAAGAGCAGTGCTTTTTACCCAAAGCAAATTGAACAGCAAAACTTAAACCTACAACGCGATAATTTAAAATCTTTTCAAAGATTTTATTAATTTTTTATTTATTAATCGTTTTATATACTTAATTATTTACAAGCAAAGTAATTTCGATCACAAACTTGGTGTAGTGCAACGGATAAGAGCCACAGACTCGAATCGAATCCATAACCCTAACGCCAAAAGTCTAATACACTACCCACTAGACTTTCAAGACATCCAGAATTTTATTATGCGATTATATAAATCTTGTGAATTGTGGATATGTAAATATATTGTGGTGTAGTCTAGTAAGTAGCATCTTAGCTTAGTGAACGAAAGCTTATGGTTGCAAAACTTAGCTTAGAAATTAAAAA
>QOCX01000096.1:526158-542026 GCA_005959815.1 Sarcophaga bullata
AAGAAAAAATTTCTTGGGCCAGCTTCTCTCAGCAATATTTCAATAAAAGCTGCGAGTAAATAAAATTATTATGGAAATCATCTTAAATCGGTCGTTCGCAGTCGTCATTAAACATAACGTCCCACCACTCATGGATACAATTTACCTACACAACATGAATGGCGTGCGAAGCTAAGAGGCAATCCTGCCTAATGAACATTATAAGGCTTCATTGGTTTTGAGAATCAAAAAGCAGGGAAAGGTTTTTGGTTTTAGAACGTCAAATTTGGCTGCCCTGGTTTTGAGTATTATTGACGAAATAGGTAAACTTTGTTCATACATTTAGGACTTCAGACTTGTCTAAAATCTCTGGAAGTAACATACATAATTGGCCATTATAACCCTTCAGTCAGGATTACGGCCTAGTTTCTCATACCACTTATGTTGTGTATGTTAATTTTATACATTAGTGGCGGGACCTATAGTTTAAAATCGACTTCGAACGATAGATTTTTTTTGAGAAACTTTTCATGACAATTTTATTTACTCTCAGAGTTTTTGCCAGAAATCTGCTGAGGGGAAGTAGCCGAAGAAATATATTTTTTCATATTTCGTTTTTGATGTCTGACCGATATCGATAACATTTTTACGTGTTTTCAAAACTAAAAAAAGCTACGTTTGGTGTTGAATTGTTTTCTTCTAATTATTATGTTATAGAATGCTTCCTTGTCACACATTTTCTTTAGACGAATACTTCTTTACACATGGTTTTTTTGCATTATTAGAGAATTTTTCTAAAGGATATGTTCGTGTTATCGTATAATATTTGCATAGTAAAATTTCTTCTTATCTTATGTTACTCTGTTATGAAATATATTTTCCACCTTCAATATTTATCAAAAAATATAATAAACTTTCGTGTTTCGAATCATTTACAATCAAATAATATTTTTACGTATAATTTCAGTAAGAATTTTTCATGTTATTGAATTATTTTCTTTACTAGAATTTTGTTGTTATCGAAATGTCCCATTTTAGATAGAAACCACGGGAAATATCGAAATAATCAACTTCTAAAAATATGTTCGTGTTATCAAATAATTTTCCAAGGCATATTAGGCTCCGAATAAAACCAAATATGACAAAATATTATGTGTGTGAAGATAAATTCGAATTTAAAAATCCAAGACGCAATCCATAAATTTTAGCAGCGCTATATTTGGCTTTAACAGAGTGACATTTGCTCTTAGCTGGTGAAAATTTGCCCTTAACAGAGCACTGTTAACTGTTTAACAGTGGAAATAAGTAGTCTAAGGTTCTACTTTGCAATTATTGAAGACTATTGACATGAAATTTAATTCTCATTATGATCATTATTATTTGTAAACAATAATGTTGAAATGAAAAGGTTTGTGGGCATAGAGGACGAATTATTCCATTGGACTGCCATGTACATACATATAGTCTGTATGGTGTACTATTTCTTATAACTTCCAAAATGGCCACTGATATCCTAGAGAATTTTCAATCAAAAAATTTATTGTTTCATAGCCTATTTTCACAATACCATATCACTTTATATAGGACTATTTTGTAGATTAGATATAGAGACCTTAGAATGTACCTTTGAGTATGATAGGCCTAGTATTTGTCCTAAAATTACCTTCTAAGCAAGTGGGCTTTTTCAGATGGATACTGTTAAACAGCTAACAGTGCTCTGTTAAAAGAAAATTTTACTCTATTAAGAGAAAATTTTACTCTATTAAGAGAAAATTTTGCTCTGTTAATGCTAAATGCGGCGCTGCTAAAATTTATAGATTGCGACTTGGATTTTCAAATTCGAATTTATCTTCACACACATGAAAACATTTCTTGGACATCTTATCTGTCTTCTGAGAGTAAATAAAATTGCTATGATTAGGTCCTTAAAATTCTGTCTTGTGCAGTCGACCTGTAGGTTGCACCACTATATGAATAAAACTAACATACACAACATGGGTGGTTTGAGAAGCTAGGTCGTTATTCCGTGTAAATGCTGTAGTGACCAATTGTGTCAATAAGTTGATGCATTTTGATGGACTTCAAATTACAGTTGAAAGTTACAAATATTTATTTGGACTTAACTTTTAATTTGTTTTCTAGAACTCCACTTTCTATAACCAAAAATTAACCCTAATATTGGAAAATTTATTGGAGCTGGATATCTTATCCTTTTGATTGAAATATGATGACCATAATGGAATATAGTTCTGACTTAAAACATCTTGTTTGCTTTAACTAAGTTTTGTTTGATTAATCAAGCTTCTACTACTATTGTGGCATTGTGCGCCGTCATTGCCTAGTAGTATCGCTTTCTGTGATTTAAAGGTGGACTTTTTTCTAATTGAGCCATACTTTATCTTAAGATGTGGCGCAGTTGGATTTTCTAATGACATTCTTGTTAGCATATTGACATTAAGTGCTCTTGGGTCGCGTAGCATCTTAAGTTTCTCTTCGTTTTTTATGGCATTATTCAGGCTCATTGTCAACCACTTTAACCACTGCACACACCCACCCACCATGGAATAATCTGAATGCTGATTAAAATTAAAAAATTTTTTTTTTACTTTATAAACTTTCATTTGAATTGTTTACGGTGCCATAGTGCAATGTAAATTTCACAGGTTTATGTGTGCATTAATATTTGAAGATTTTTTACTTGTTTTTATTTTGATTTAATTTTCTCTCTTTAATTTTTTGTTTTTGTTTATTTGTTTGTTTGTTTATACTTTACAGATTATAATGATGAACAACATGTAACGTGAAATCATCAACAACAAATATAACAAGAACAACAAAAGCCTTGCAATAATTTCTTGGATTTAATACCAACGTATGAAGGTAAGAAGACAAACACATGCATATACACTCACTTGCACACAAATACAAACGAACACTTTAAACACAAATATTTTTAATGAAACAGTTTTTTCTTCTTTTTTTTTGGTTGTATGTGACTGTAGTTGTGAAACGAAACTAAAAATCGAGAGCACAGAGGATATAAATAAACAAGCACACGCACAAGAAAAAAAAAAATCTAATCACAGCTTAAATCTCAGCACATGACATGGCAACATGTGCATGAAATTCAAAATACTTGTATGTACCCATACACACACATGCTTGCATGTCTGGACTGTAGTATGAGAGTATGAGAGTATGAGAGAGTTAAGCTCATAAATAAAATAAATAAATCTCACAACAATAACATAACCGACCACGACCACAATACAAAACCTTAAGATTAGAATATTTTCATATACTCACTTACACGCTTACATAAAAGAACAAATGCTGTGCCACCAACAACAAAAAAAAAAAAAAAAAGAAGAAACAAACAAACAACAAACAGTGTTTGAGAGAATAAAAATTTTTTATACGAAATAATTTCCTGTTACTTCTTTATCCCAAAGGGAATGAGAGCGAGGGAGAGAGAGAGAGAGATAAAAAGGAATATGGCGTGTTATTTCTTGCAAACTTAAAAACAACAACAACAAAAACAACAACAACAACATAACAACATTATTATTATTATTATTGTTTTGTATTAAAACGCAATAAAATGCTGACATGAAAGACTTATTATCCTTCACTTCACTCCACACTCCACTCCACTCCTTTTTTGCTCTTGAGATTTTCAAGTTTCTTTTGTAAGTTTGTTTTTCCATCGTTGTTATTTAGATTTACAACAACAACAACAACAACAAAGAGTATAGAATGTAATTTAAAGCTTAACCACAATCATGCAGCGTTATAAATAGAATTCAATCACAACGAAATTGTTTACACTTTTGATGTTACGCTGAATTATTCGGTTTGCATTTGTATGTGCTTTTGTGTGTATTTAAACAGCCTTTAAAAATTTAAGTCTAACAGTTCTATTGAAATCAATGTGTTCCATACTGTCACTATAATCTGGCAATTTCAAAACATAAAATAAGTCGGCATTTAGTTACGGCAAAGATCAAATGACAATAACGCAACTGCATAGAGGGATCACGAAATATGGCAAACAAAAGAATAACTGTTTATGTCTGTAAATCTATACTACTCCCTTCAATGGCAATATAAATAGGATTGACATTAGAGGTTAAAATTACCATTGAATCCGCTATCGGTCTTCGTTTGTTTTTGGTTTTAAATAACCTTCTTATTAATTTTATTTTTATGTACATTGTAGGTCGAGTGTTTCATTAAGCGCTCTCTATCTTTTAAATACAAATTAAATATAGAGTGTATGAAATATCTACAAAATATTTTATCCACTTGAAGGACATATAGATGCCATTATGTGTGGAGCATGACATCTTTTAACTGAAAATCCAAGACGCAATCCAGAAATTTTAGCAGCGCCACATTTGATTTTAACAGAGCAAAATTTGCTCTTAACAGAACAAAATTTACCCTTAATAGAGCACTGTTAACTGTTTAACAGTGAAAATGAGTAGTTTAATCTTCTACTTTGCGATTATTGAAGACTATTGACATGAAATTTAATTCTCATTATGATCATTATTATTTGTAAACAATAGTGTTGAAATGAAAAGGATGGTTGGTGAGGATGGAGGACAGAATTATTCCTGTGGACTACCATGTACATATAGTCTATATGGTGTACTATTTCTTATATCTTCCAAAATGGTCACTGATCTTCTAGAGAATTTTCAATAAAAAAAATTAATAGTTTCAAACCCAATTTTCACAATACCAGATGTCTTTATGCGGGACTATTTCGCTGATTTTATAAAAAGGCCTTGGAACCTTCCTTTGAGTATGATATGGTATTCCTAGACCCTAGTATATGCCCTAAAATTAGCTTCTAAGGAAGTGATCTTCTTCAGATGGATAATGTTAAACCTCTAACAGTGCTCTGCTAAGGGCAAATTTTGCTCTGTTAATACAAAATTTTGATCTGTTAACGCTAAATGTGGCGCTGCTAAAATTTGTGGATTGCATCTTGGATTTTCAAATTCGAATTTATCTTCACACACATCCCTATGGCTTATATTAGTGGAGCATATTCAAAATGTTTAATTTGCCATGTCTCAAGGCGCATAAATCAGGCTGAAATTGACCGATTGCATAGTTTATATTAGCTTTGAGGACAGCTGCAGCTTGTATCTTATTCACATATACCTGTGAATTCGAACTAAATCGCACAATTTCTTCATAATCACCTCCATATGACATGATTATGATCTTAAATTGCTCGAGCCTATACGGCATATCCCATACGGCTGTGTGGCATGTAGTGATACTCTGTTGAAACCACATAATGATGGTGTCTAGATCATCGAATTCATATAAAAAGTAGTTTGTAATTAAGATCGTTCTCACAGAAATATGGACTGGTGAGACCGCCATCCTATAACCCACACCAAAGAGTAATTTGTTGAAAATAAAATGGAATTTAATTTCCGACCATCACGATGTGAGCCAGTAAAAAGGATGAGACAAAATCGAATCGAAGAGCACTGGTGTTGTTGTCAACAGAAGACATGTTTTCTAGAGATCCCTACGAAACTTTTTAGCTGCATGGCTTCAAAAGAGCCTTCAAGGTCTGCGGGCGAGTTTGCTTATTACAAACGTTCTAACACAAGATAACTTCGTTGAAAATGTTAGAAAATGAAATTGCCACGAAAAGTTTCTCAAATATCTGTCGTTCGGAGGCGAATTTAAATCGTAGGTCACGCTACACACGCTCATGTATGTAATTAACACATACAACAAAAGAGGAGTGAAAAACTAGGTCCTAATCCTGACTGAAGAGTTGCAATGTATGTATGTATGGTGAATGCATTCTGAATTCTCTAGACCTACAGTATAAAATCGATTCCGAACGACAGATATTTGAGAAAAACGTTGCATGGAAATTTTATTTTCTCTCAGAGTTTATGCATGCAATCTGTATTTTCACATTTCGTTTTGTTGGAGATATCGAACTTGGTGTTTGGATCGTGGCCTCACGTCTAAGAAGCCAACACACTGCCTATTAGACTATGGAGTGTATATTGAATAAAAAACTAGTTCCAGTATATTACACAGTGGAATGACAGCTGCCATAGGCGGGGAACCGTCTTAAAATTTTGCCTATTGAAATAAAGTGCCCATTTGAAGGTTAATTCCAGATATGATGATTAATTTCAGAAGCTCTACTTTATTTCTATATTTTCCATTCCTGTTATTTATATCTCTATAACTGTACTCTTTTCATTAGTGTAATGGTGTTTTAACGCAAACAACAATTTTTTTTGTATTCTTCTGTAAAAAAAAAATAAGAAGAAAAAAAATTTCGTGTAAAATAAATACAATAAAAACACAAATAGAAAACAAATTTAAGGTTTACAAAATTGTTTACACACGTATGTATGTACATAAACTTGTGTAAATATTTATATATTTATAAATATGACACATACAAAACAACAACAACTATAGCAACAATGGATATAAAATAAATTATAAACATTTGAACTCGGCCATTAATCAAAAATTATACATTATTGTACTCTGATATTACGATGTTGTATGTATATCGTATATCGTATATCATATATGTCCCTTGTCCCCACATATATCTCTCTTATATGCTCGTAACATATCTCATATATGTTTTGTATTTTTTTTTTATTATTGAAAGGAAAAAGAGGGTAAATGCTTGCAAAAGTTTATATCCTTAATATTTTATTACAGGTTTTTAATTTTATTTATTTATTAAACCAAGTTCTTTAAAAAAAAAACTTCTCTGGCCACATGATATGAATTGTAAAATATTGCAGATAAACTTCTCGGAAATATTTTATGTTACGGGCAACGTTTTATCATAAAGGATATTGCAGAGAATTTGTACAAATAAATTTATATTTTACAAGGACTAATATTTTTAACAAAAAAGGTTTTCAAATTTCATATATTCAAGCACGCACACAAATTTCATTTTGAATGGCATTTAAAAATATTTTTAAACTCCATTTAAAGAATGATTAGGGACAGAGTTTTAGGCAGGTTAGGGTTATCGATTGTGTTGCAATCGATAACATGTATTGCAAACCTAACAGATCTTAGAGCAAAATATCGAATTTTGTTTCTGTCAAGAAATTCAAAATTTTTTTAATGAAGCTTAGCTTGTATGACGCCTTAGTCTAGAAGGTAGTGTGTTGGCTTATTAGACATTAGGCCTCGGTTCAAACCCCAGGCCAGACATATCCAACTAAACGAAATGTGAAACATATTTCTTTGAAGACTATTTCTCAGCAGATTTCTGGCAAAAGCTCTGAGTTTTTCAAAAATTCTATCGTTCGGAGTCAACTTTA
Source organism: Sarcophaga bullata (assembly GCA_005959815.1). Lineage (NCBI taxonomy): Eukaryota > Metazoa > Arthropoda > Insecta > Diptera > Sarcophagidae > Sarcophaga > Sarcophaga bullata. Next base: position 533,490 of record QOCX01000096.1, read on the forward strand.
AGCTGTAGGTTCTGCCACTCATATATAAAATTAAAAGAAACATATTATAAGTGGAGTGAGAAGCTAGGTTGTATTACTGACTGAGGAGCAGTAATGACTAATTTTGTATGTAAATATGTATTCGGCATGTTTACCGCAGTAGTTTAGTAGGTAGTGCCTTAACTTACCAGACGTGAGCTCGTGAGTTCAAACCTCTCTCTCACTCTCTCTCTCTCTTTCTCTTTCTCTGTCACTCTTATCAGTCTTTAGGCAAATTGAATAGTGGCTTCAGCCACTCATGAAAAAAATAAAACACACACGATATGGGTGGTGTAAGAAGCTAGGTTGTAGTTCATTGGAGTCCGGCAATGTTGCTCGAATCCACTTGCTGCCAACGAGACTTGGTCGCACTATATAACGACTAGATAATATCCAATCTACGTTCGATAGGGACTCAAAAGTCGCCATAGTCTAGTAGGAAGTGTATTGGCTTATTAAGCATGACGCCACGGTTCAACCCCTGGGACAGAAAACATTTCTTTCTGGGACTTTCATTCGACGGATTCTGACAGAAACTCTTAGAATAAATAAAATTGCAATGAAAAGTCTCTTAAAAATTTGTCATTCAGAACCGACTTTAAACTGTATTTACACCACTTAGGGATAAAATTAAAGACACATAACACGAGTGATGTTAGAAGCTATGTCGTAATCCTGGCTGAAGGTTTGTAATGCTCAACTGTGGAGATTAGGTTTGGTTAGCGGTTAGCTTGCCATTCACAGGCAAGTGCATTTGGTGGTCAGTTGTGGCCATTGTGTTACCCAGTGTTAGGTAAGTCCTCTTGACATGATCTATTAGTGGCGTAAGCAGGGACTTAATTGCAGTCAGAGAGTGTTCAAGTAAATCAAGAGATTTTTGGGGAAAATCATGACATCCAACAAGTACGGCGCCGCTTACAAAATAGCCATGATCTCCGCTTGGAAAACACTACAGAGGTCAGGAAGCCTTTAAGTATGTTTGAGATCAAAACCCTTAATAAATATCCCACAGCACTCCCTGTCACGCATTTTTAAGCTTCCGTATAGAGACTTCAAGAGTACCACTGGAGTACCCCCGGATCTTTAGACCCGAAGTCCATGATTTGAATTTTGTAATCAAAGGTTCTATTTAGAGAGCTATAAGCAATCATATAATAGAAGGAAGGCTAAAATAGCAACTGAAAATGTTAGCCTGCTCGAATTACTGGACCAGTGTATTTTAATACTAGGTGGGTAGATACATACAAGTGGTTGTTGCCTTAAGGAATTATGAGCGCACATATTTAGTCTACATAGAAGGCCCAATGTATTACCACAGTTTCCCATTTTCTGCTAGTCCAGGAACCTCTTGAAGCTTCAGATGAAGCGACTCATATTGCCAATATTAATGCATGAAAGTTAATCTAGATTCTCTACATAGTAGGCATCCAGGCGCCTCTTTCTCCTTCGGGAACGCGCTGGGCATATACACAGAAGGTGAAGAACAGTTTTATCCTTTCAAAAATCCTTTCGATAAAATAATTTGTTTATTTAATAAACTTTTTTCATTGTTAATAGGCTAACAAATATTTTACTTTACCTCAATTGAATATAAAAAATCCCGTATTATGCCGTATACTGACAAATGTCAAAGAAAAAAAAAGAGGATAAAACTTAAAAAAAAAAATTAAATTTAGAACAACAACAAAAGAGGACATACGTAAATAAACAAAAGTAAATACAAAACATTATGCAGTTGAAAATCTTATGAATTTCATGTAATTGACAGTTTTGGAAAATTTTCTTTTTCTCGACAGTTTAATTCAAATTTCATGCCAAACGTCAACACAAATATGTCAGCAGCACATTTTTGCTATTAATGTTAGTGTTCATGTGTTTTTGTTGATTTTGTTGTTTTTGCACAAGCAGCAACTTTTGAAAAATATAAACAAAAAACTTTTTTAACTTTTAAATTTTGTATTTTGTTAGGATTTTGCTTTTTTTTGGATAAAACAGTGGTTCAGTTTGATAAATAAATGTAAACACTTGCTTACCATATTTGTACGTTTAAATAGGCTCGGCGAAAGTATAAAAATGTTTGGATTCAATAAATCAAGTGAATTACCTTCTGCTAACGCATTAGTTGATTCCACTTCAGACCTCATTCGATCGGACCTAGTTTCGTACATCCTGGACATCTCGGCAATGGCATTACGAATGTTGGCCCTTCAAATGCTCAATTGTCTCTGGTTTGTCGGCATAACACTATTTCTTAACGGCACCTCTCATAAAATGGTCCAATGCTGTGAAATCGCAGCTTGTTGGCGGACAATTGACGTCAGCATTTTTACAGTTAATAACGGCTATCTTGTTGAAGCTAGAGCTATGAAATCAGTTGGCCTTTGCTTTTGCTTTCTTTTGCCAAACTGTTATAGGCAACCATAGACATCGACGTGCATTTGCTGAATGGCCTCTGAACCGAAATTTCATGGAAAAATCATCGTCAACCATGAGTCTTATTTCTGGATATATGGGTATGCGTACATAAAAATTTGTCGAATTCGCAACGATAACAAACCACATGATATTCAAGAGCTTTCAGTTTATATTGGAAAAAATCATTGCTTGGAATTTTTTTTTTTGATAATCAACTTCTTTTGTCTAGAATTGCATGATCTGGACACAAATGACATGTGGTTGCAACAGCTTATGCTACTTTGACGACATTGTCATCCACTTTTTTCTTGTGAAATTTTCTTAAGCCACATAGGCGAATAAGCCGCAAATCATAGCGATTCTCATAGTCAAAATTACCCACTATCATCGATCAAATTCATTCTAAATTATGCGCCAAAGGATTGGAAAATCGAACATTTTGTAAGCGCTCCATACAGCGAAGCTGAGGTGAGGTGGACATTTAGACGATGCCACACATAATGGCATTAATAGGTCTTTCGAACGATTAAAAAATTCGATGATATTTGACACACAGCCATACATATAAAATTGTCCATTGCAAATCTTTAGTAAGGATCGTGGTGTTTCACATCCCTTATGTTGTGTGTGTTAATTCTTTACATGAGTGACGGGATCTACAATTTAAAGTCAACTGCAAACGACAGATTTTTGAGCAACTTTTCGTAGTAATTTTATTTAATCTGCTAAGAGTATGACGACGAAGAGATTGTTTTCATTTTTTATTTTATTCGAGATGTTTGACCTGGGATTTGAAATGTGGCCTTACGTCTAACAAGCTAACACTCGACCTAACGGATTGCGGAGACGTATGGCTTTTTGTTCCCTTTAATTTTGTAGATAGGAAGCGTTTTATAAGTCGAAACTAAAGTTAAAATAACTGCTAATTCCTGGTGTGGACCGTGCTAAGATAATTTTGAAGTTAAGATTTCAAAAGTTAGGTTGTTAGTTCAAGAAAGAAATTAAAGATTCAATAAATAAATGATGAGAAAAAAGGGAAAAGAAAAATAGAAAATATTCCCAATTTGAATTTATTAAACGATTATCAATAAAACCAATTATGATACCTCTTAGGAGCACATAATCACTTCCACAGTTGTTAGGCAACATTGAAAATGCTAAATTTTAACAATTTTAAGGATACCTAAGAGAATGAAACAAAATTCTAACAAATACACCTGCATGCATGTTTAATATAAAAATTTCGAAAACAACAACATTTTAAGTAGAGTTTTATGTTTTAGTGTGGAATTTTTAATCGATTTACATGCAAATTGAGTACCAAATACTGAAAAAATGTGAGTGAACAAAATATCATAAATTTACATGATAAAAAACAACAACAACAACAACAACAACGTTTTATATCTTAACATTTTAAATGAACAAAACAAACAAAAAAAGTGTAGAAATAAACAAACACATACACTCTCACTTTTATCCGCACATACTCATGAATTTTTAAATTGTAAGAAACCTATATAAATTTAATGCCAGGCAGACATGTTGTAAATATTACAATATTACACACACACATACAATACATACGTTCTCACTTTGTTTCTTCCTGTCGTAATGGAAAACTTTTTGCTTATTTGTTTTGTTTTGTTTTTTGTTTTGGTTTTTTGAAGTCTAAGAGCAATACTCTCTTCTTCTCTACTGTTCTACTGTCATAAAGGCAAGTTTCCAGAGAAAGGGGGAGAACCAATCGTATTTATGTTGGTTTAATTTATTTTTAAAATTTTTTTGTATTTGTTTTTAAGTCTTTTAGTCTTAAAAAAAAAAAAAAAAAAAAAAGAGAGAGAGAGGAGAGAAAAAAAATTGGCTACAAAACAAAGTGGTTTCTTTTTCTTTTTTTTTTTTTTGTAGTTTTGCCCAATTTTATTTGTTTATTTATTCAATTTTTTTTGTTGTTGCTTGCTGAAAATTGTGTCAAATTTTGGACTTGTGGCTTTTTATTGGTTGTTTTGAGGGTTTTGTTTTGTTTGCAACTTATTTTCCCTTTGTTTTTCTCTTTGTTGTTGATCTTCTTTGCAACAATAATAACAAATTAAATATTTGTCTAACGAAAAATAATAGAATGGAAAAAAATTGAAATTCCAGAAAACGAGAATTCAGGCTCTATGACCAAATGGAGTAAATGATTGAAGTTTAAAAAGAAATTATAAAAATCAATTGGGATCATGGATTGAATAGGAGTACGGTACGAATTTAAATTTAAGGGAATCGGTACCACAAATAGTTTAATTTGAAAGTTCTTATCGTGGAATTTCAATTAAGATACATGAATAACGGAATTGTTGGCTTTTTACTTCAAAACTTAACTTCACTGTAGATGAGATTAGAGTAGGAAAGTATATGAAATACTACCAGGGACTAAGTTATATTAAGAATACTTTCCTTGGCACGGGAAACCAAAGAAGCTACGAAAGATGAGGGAAGAAAGAAAGAAAAAGAGAAAATTAAAAAATTAAAAATTAAAAAATTTTGATCAGTAAACTGCTCCCATGACAGTATGATGAATTAATGGATTGTGACAACAAACAGAGGTTGGAAAATGTAAATAATTTTGACTCTGTTGCATATAACCCCGTTGCGTATTAATATTGCATTTTAAAAGCCATAGAAGTCGCCGTATGTAGTGTGTTGCTTTATTAGACGTGAGGCCACGGTTCAAACTCCGGGTCGACTTCGAACGACAAATTTTTGAGAAGCTTTTCATGGTAATTTTATTAACTCTTAGAGTTTTCAACAAATACCTGCTGAGAGGACATTGGCCAAAAAAATTTTTCCCATTTCGTTTTGTTGGAGATGCCTAACAAGAGATTTGAACCGTAGTCCTGCGTCTATTAAGCCAACACATCACCTACTATACTACAACTTCTTCTATGGCTCTTAACATGCAATGTTATTATGCATTTATTCATTTTTAGGAGAGTTTGGTGCACCCAAAAGTTATTTGCAGGATTTGGTGCTTTATTTCCAAGCAAGAGAGCCTTATAAAGAGAGACTTATCCATACCAGAGACTAATCCTAAGCCCTCATAAAATTTTGTGCATGATCGAGTCATCAGTATTGAAATTTAACTAATCTGATTCATTCCTACTTACTACAACATTGATCTATAAGTACAAGTTGCAATTAGTATGAGTACAACGTTGACATCGAACACATAACATACGAAATATGTTCGATTCATACTCCTTCTCATTCAGATACATAAATTTAGAAAAATTCTTATGATTCAAGAGATTCGAATCATTCATCAAAAGCTGCAGTCTTGGTTATTGTTGTATTTACAACAAAAGAAAAACGACACACAAGCAAAAACCGCAAAGCATCAAACAGAGCAAACACACAGAGAGTATTTTAGTGTTCGTAAGCGAATCGTACTTATTTTGTGAATATCAACATCATACGTGTTGTTAAGTATGAATATTATGAAGACTTCAAACATTTAATATGAGTAGAGGTTCCATGACAGTGTTGCAAAATTTAAATTGTGAAATCGCACTGAAGTATAACTGAAAGAGTACTTTTTCGTACTTGGTACTTTTGGAAAAAAATACTTATTTATTGTTTAATACACGTACGAAACTGAACAGAAAAACTAACAGCATACATATGCGAAATAAAAGCAGTTGATTCGGAAAGTAACAGCATAAAAAAGCCCCGTTTAGTCAAATGTCGACGGAATGTAACGGAACGTACGTTCTTTTGTTTTTATAATATGAAGAACGTTCTCATTGCTTATCGTCTTCTAAATACGAAAATACTATTCTGGGACATTTGGCTAACCGAGGCTGAAAACTAATTCTTCCTTCAGTATTACTTTGAACTGAAAGCGTCGTATTTTTGAAATTGAAAAGTACTAAAGTACTGAAGTTTTCAACACTGCTACCACACCTCCCCCCATACTGAAACATAACTTCTTTAATTTTAATTGCGTTCCACTATATTCTAACAGAGTACAGTTCGTGGGAGAAAGAAGCAGTAAAAGTATTATATTTCTCATCAGACAGAGGCCCACAAACACTGAAAATATAAATTTATATTTTGTTGCTGGTCAATACATGTTAAATTTGCATAGGCATAAAACAAAAAAATAAAAAATAAAAAAATACAATACAATACAATAAAAAATACAAAAAAAAATTTAATTTTAAATAATATTAAAAAATATTTAAAATATAAAAATAACAAGCTTAAAAACTTTTGAACACAAATTTGATCACTCAAAACCTTATAATCAGACTTTAGATTAAGCTCATGCAAAATTTTCTTCTTAAAATCTTTAACTGGCTTGGTGTGCAAGTAAATACTCTTGCAATCACCATAACATTACGGCAGTATTACTCTTTAAACAGTTAATTAACTGGTTGATTTCCTCTCTCTTCTCTTTCTTGCCAAACAACTATGGCACACAGCATATGTTTTGCAAGCATAGTAACAATTTATATTTATTGTGTTGGTTTTCAAATAATTTTGAAACTCACCTCTTAAGAACTGCTCATTCGCTCATATTCTCTAATTCTCTTCATTATTCCAATGCAATTTACTTCCACTAAACACACATTTCACTATACATATATATGCCTATACACCATGCATTTGCATGAATCTATGCATAAAAAACATTTTTTCACATTCAAGGGCATGCACTAACAACACAACATTCATAATTTTTTTTTTTTGATTATATTGATTGCTCTGCTATTGTACTCCATCTAGGGAGTTTTCAAACTTTATTACTTATTAAAACCTTTTTTGTTGTTGTTGTTTTTATTTTTTTTATATTTCAGGCCTTGCACTAACAACAACACTTCACTTACATTTGCTATTTTTTTAACACACTTTTTCTGGATTACTCCATTTTGAAAACTTCCAATGATTCTTATTGAAAACGAAAAAATTTTCTTAAAAGCTTTATACTCCGTTATTATTATTATTAATAAACAATTACACCCGCTTTTTTTAACACAATACATATATTATGCATTTTATTAAAGCAACTCTATATTTTTTCTTATGAGTAAACTTTAATTTATTATTTTTACTTTAAATTTTAAACACCAAACACTTTCACTTACACTTTCCCAAACACCACAAAAATTACTACTAACCGGCTGTCGGCTTTTTAATTCTTTTCAAAGCAAGAGAATCAAATGACAAAATCTCGTCACATTAAAACAACAAGAACAAGAACAAACACAACTAGTTGGTTACCTGAAAATGAGGAGAATATAAGACGCGAGTGGAGATTTGCATAAAAACTTAACGAAATGTAGACCAAATTACATGAAAGTTTAGCATTCCATAAAATTTGTAAACGCATTGTTATTGTAAATACAAAGAATAACAGATCAACTGTCACTATTTGTTTGGCTTCAACGATTTTAAATAAATTTGTTGCATTCTCTAAAAATTTGTAAACGCATTGTTAATTGTAAATACAAAGAATAAACAGATCACTGTCACTATTTGTTTGGCTTCAAACGATTTTAAATAAATTTGTCTTCAATTGTTATTCATTCAAAGTCCTAATGTTCTTCACCCACATTATTCAAGTTTAATGCAATTTGTGTACAAAAAACAGCAGACAACCAAACTTCGACTTCATGCACACCCTTTTTATTCATGCATTCATTCACAATGTGCGAAAATGCTTCTTCGCTTTTAGTGAGACGAAAGAGTGTTAGTTGTTTGCTCTATTAAAGTGTTTTAAAAACAACAACTCCACCACATACTTTTTGTTTTTGTACGCACATATATTAATTGTATTGAGAAAAAAGAAACAGCATGAATGTATTGATGGATTCTATGATATTTTACAAAAACAATTTTATTGTTTTGCTTTGCTACAATTTTTGCTTATATTTTTGGTCATAAATACTACTCCTCCTCACCTCGCTCGCTTGTAATTTAATATACCATCAACAAAACAAAATTTGAATGATACTCGGTTGCCAACAAACATATTCTTTCGCGTGCTATTGGAAATAACGAACATTTGAAAGTAACGAACAGAGAGGAAAGAGTGTTGTTAGCTGTAGAATGTGTTGAAT
>QOCX01000097.1:9949-20666 GCA_005959815.1 Sarcophaga bullata
AAGTATGTATGTATGTATGTATGTTTGTATGTATGTAACAGGCCAGGCACAAACGAAAACTAAAGGTAGTTCTTAGTAAAAAATTATTCAGTCTGCCGTGGTAAAAGAGAGACTGTCTTCACTTATTGGGGTACATGCCCGGCACTTTGCCATAGGAGAGAAAGGCAGTTTGCACTGCTTGACATGCATTAACATTGGCAATCTAATGAGTTTTATCATGAGCTCGGAGTAGTACAGGAACTAGATTGAGCGGTAAACTGGGTATAAATTAATTGGCCTTATGTGGTCTAAGTGTTGTCCCATTCCAATTTTTTTTTAAATTTATTTTTTTTCTAAAGCAACCCAAATGCTACTTTTCACTTGAGTGATACTAAAGTGAACAACATAAATGCAATGCGACAAAAGTTATTAAATTTTAAATTTATTATGCGGTACGAATATTCCTTATAATATAGAGCTTCCCTATTTAATGGCTTCATATGTCTGTGGTCGAGAAAATAAGCAAAAAAAAAAAAATATTTTTTTTCCACCCTAATTTTTGTAAGATGATTCAATCAAATCAAATGATCTTTATATACAAATGCATTAACAACCACCACTTACCCAACCAATATCCATATGAAGTAATTTTGTTTTAAGTACGAGCTAAGGTTAAGCACCAAAAAAATGTGAAAAATTAATCAATCAATTAACTAAATAGTCAAATATTTAATTTAATTTATATATTTTATAAAATTAATTTCTATGCGGTGTGAAGAGATCCTTTTTTTGGACAAAAAATTGTTTGTTCAAGAAAAAAAAAAACATGTTGTTGTATGTTATAGGATACTCTGATTTAGACGTGGGGCCTGTTCAAACCCCCAGGTCATGATCTCCAACAAAACGAATATATGAAAAAAATATTTCCTCGGCAAACTGTCTCCTCAGCAGTTTTCTGACAAAAATTTTCTTCAAAAACTATCCGTTCATGAGTCGTATATATATTGTTTGTTTCAAATATATTGAAAGAATATTCCAAAAAGAAAAAAAAGTTTTTCATTTATTTCTAACACGCGCCTTTCTAAAAAAAAAATAAAAAAATTGAAAACGAAGAAACTGAAAAGTCAACTCGAATTTTATGTGGCATTCGGTGGAATGATTGACGGCTGGCATATTTTTAATTTAAAATATTCAATATTTAATAAATAGCATGATGGTGGATTGATGGTAGTTGGTGGTTTCCTAGTATAAGTCATAATGCTGCTAGCAAATCCGCATAATAAAATAGAATTTTCTATGATACAGCGTGTAGGCAGCTTAAATATTCAAATGGAGGCATTTGTTGACAGTTTTTTTCTTCTTCTTCCAAATCAGGAATTGTTAAATTGCAAAAACTTATAGAATTCATTACATCAGCACGATGCTTCAATGATTTAACAAATACTCTAAATGCTCTTTTTTATATCACAATCTATCAATACTGCATGATTGCCTTACAAAAGCAGTACATATGAGTTAAATATAGGCTGCTAAGCAGTTGCAGAGTTTTTCCAAAATTATTCTTCTCAGAAGGCATTATTTCTATACAACGTAGATGGCAATCCTAACACTCTAGAACTATGACATCTGATTGCTCAAATATATCGTATAATAAGAATTTGGTTAAGAAATGCTTTAGGCCATCACATAAGAAACTTCAGCAACGTAAAACCAGTAGAAATCAAATACTTCGTAGCAATTTCATTTTGATAAGCTTAATGGCTTTATAGGATTAGTAGCCTAACACATTGTTCTGCTAAAATCGTATATTGCCATATCAGCTAATTCTTACTTACTTAATTGGTCATTACAACCCTAGCTTCTCATATCAACCATGTAGTATGTGTTCATTGGATGGATAAGTGTGGCGGGGCCTACAGTTTAAAATCGACTTTGAACGGCAGATTTTCATGGCAATTTTATTTACTTTCACAGTTTTTTTTTCTGCCAGAATCATAATCACCCTGTTCTGGTTTCAGAGTACTTCTGGCTGTACTGTATTGTATGCTGTAATCTTTAACCATTACAACCCTGCTGTCATATACTCCTTAAATATTAAATTTTCTTAAAAAAAAATTTCCTTTCCTAGTCAAATAACACATTATACAGGAGCAATAAAATGCAGAATAAAAAATAGTCTCAATACGCCATAGAAAAATTTTTTCTTTGAATTGATGTGACAACAACAATGTTATCAAATGAAAATTTTACGTTGCCATAGCAATAAAGTATAGCAGGCAGCAATTTGTTTACTGTCTTTCAATTAAGCCCCATTAATTAATTGTGGCATGCAACATATGTTTTTCCATTTCCGTTAACAAAGGAAATACATACACATACATGCATACACAAACACTGCCAACAAGTTTATTGACGTACAGTGGTTGGACGGTCAGTAAATAAAGACGTAAATATGTACGTTTCGTGGAAATTTAAAACAAATAATTTTATTAACATGATGATGAATTAAAAATAGAAACAATTAACAAATTAATTAAAAAAAAGTATTCTTATAAGACAAGGATATACGGTGGTGGGCGTCAAAAAATTTTTTCAATATTTTGTAAAATTTTTTCGTGCACTCTCTTTAAGTAGTAAAAGTTGAGTTTGATGATTGTTAGAATTTTATCATCAGTGTACAGTTTCTTTTGACGCTCACTGTATAAGGAAAGCGAAAAATGTCGCCATTAAAAATTAAATTTTTTTTTTTTTGTTTTTCTTGTTGAAATCCTGCTTCCGTTCTAACAAATACAGAGTACGTTACATAATGTTAGCAATACTGTAGGTTTTGTGGATCTATCATAAAACATAATAAAAAAGAAAATATTTTAATGATTCCGAATGATAAAATGAATAAAACTTCTTTGGGCATAAAATGTGGTGGCATAAATCGTATATACAAGTACCCTTGGTGTATTGACCCTGTCATTTGGGGCGTAATGAGTATGTGGCAATGAATATCATTATCTTTTTTGGTTTGAAAAGCGGAAACTTGTGCGTGATTAAAAAATATGAAAAAGCCTTTTGAAAGGAAGCTTAATATTTTTGGCAATTCTTTTTGTGCAAACAAACTTTTTCTTAAGTAGACAAGGAAAAAAAATTCAAACTAAAAAACGTAAATTAATGTCTGTCACACCCTTCATTTTTAAACTTTCCTTAATAAAGCATCATTTTATTTAAATTTTTCCAAGAAATTCAAACGATGAAATTTATTTGCATTTTCAAAAAATTATAAATTCCTTACTGCTCTGCATAGTTTGCCATCTGGGGCCATGCGCAAGTGTAGGATAGAGGGCTCATCATAAGTCTGCCGTGGTAAGAAGAGGAGACTGTCCTTCACTTATGGGGTACATGCCCGGCACTTTGCCATAGGAGAAAAAGGCAGTTTGATGCTTGACATGCATTAACATTGGCAATCTAAATAGTTTTATCATGAGCTCGGAGTAGTTAAGGAACTAGATTATAGCGGTAAACTGTGGTAAAATAATTGGCCTTATGTGGTCTAAGTGTGTCCATTCCAATTTTTTTTTAATTTTATTTTTTTCTAAAGCAACCAAATGCTACTTTCACTTGAGTGATACTAAAGTGAACAAAATAAATGCAATGCGACAAAAGTTATTAAAATTTTAAATTTATTTGCGGTACGAATATTCCTTATAATATAGACTTCCCTATTTAATGGCCTTCATATGTCATGTGGTCGAAAAATAAGCAAAAAAAAAAAATATTTTTTTCCACCTAAATTTTTGTAAGAGATTTCATTTCATAATACAAATGCATTACAACCACCACTACCAACCACTATCATTGAATAATTTGTTTCTAAGTACGAGCTAAGGTTAGCACACAAAAAAAATGTGAAAAATTAATCAATCAATTAACTAAATGAGTCAAATTTATTTAATTTAATTTATAAATTAGTTTATAAAATTAATTTTCTATGGCGGTGTGAGAGATCCTTTTTTTGACAGAAAAATTGTTGTTCAAAAAAAAAAAAAACATGTTGTGTATGTTATAGGATTACTCTGATTAGACGTGGGGCCTTGTTTCAAACCCCAGGTCAGACGTCTCCAACAAAACGAAATATAGAAAAAAATATTTCCTCGGCAACTGTCTCTCAGCAGTTTTCTGACAAAAATTTTCTCAAAAATCTATCGTTCAGAGTCGACTTTAAACTGTAGGTTCCTTTACTCATGTATAAAATTAACACACACAACATAAGTATGGTGTGAGAGGTCGTAACCGAGACTGAAGGATTGTAAGGACTAATTATCTGTGAATATATGTAAGGAATATAAAAGAGAAAAAAACTAGAATTAAATTTTCAAACAACTCTACAACAATTGAGCATTACAAGATTTAAGAGTCTTGGAGATTTGTTCTTTTCTTGTGTACACCGCCCCATTGAAAATTGTTTATATTTGTCACTACTATGCTCTACTGTGAATATGTTTTCAATATATTTCTTCACGTGTTCGCAGAGAGTCGACTAAAATTTTCGATTCCAAACTTAGTTGAATCGCATTTTGTTCCTTCACATTTATATTTTCAAAGTGTGTGAAGATAAATTCGAATTTGAAAATCCGAGCGCAATCCATAAATTTTAGCAGCGCCACATTCGCCGTTAGTAGAGTAACATTTTCTCTTAACAGGACACAAAATTTGCCCTTAACAGAGCACTGTTAGCTGTTTAACAGTATCGATATGAACAAAATCCCTTGTTTAGAAGCTAACTTTATGAAAAATACTCAAAGGAAGGTTCCAAAGCCTCTTAATATAATTAACAAAAATTGAAAATTCTCTAGAATATCAGCGGCCATTTTGGAATATATAAGAAATAGTACACCAACCTGACTATATGCAATTGCTAGTCCAGAAAGTCCTCTTTCGAACCGTGGTAGTGGGATACTAGTATTATTTTAAGAGTTGAGCAAAATTTCCCCCTCATCCACATCAACCGTCCTTTACATTTCAATACTTTTATTCACAAATAATAATGATCATAATGAAAATTTAATTTTAATAATCTGCAAAGTAGACGACTAATCTTCTTATTGCCCCTGTTAAACAGTTAACAGTGCTCTGTGAATGGCAAATTTTGCTCTATTAACATCAAATGTGGCGCTGCTAAAATTTATGGATTGTGTCTTGGATTTTCAATATCAAATTTGTCTTCAGACACATTATTTTCAAATTTTAATTGAAATTTGAATAAAAAAAAATAAAAAAGGTGATTTTCCGAATCAACATCGAAAGCTATAGATTGATGTGCATAGTCGTCAAAATTCTAAGAAATTTTATATTAAAATATTGACCAATTTGAATTCAGTGAATTCAAAATATTTTCCCTGAAGACTTTTTTATTACACCTTTGGCTACCATTAAAACATAAAATCGAATTTAAAAAATGTTGCAAAGAAAACTTTTTGTTTAAAATTTAAATTAAATTCTAGGCAAAAATTGTAACATAAAATGTAAATAAAATCTGTAATGAATACATTGTATAGCAATTTTTTATTTTTCTCAAAGCATAAATGAATGAATTTTTTTTTTTGTGAATAATTTTGGTATTGATTTTCATGTGAATTTTAATCGGAGAAAGTTAGTTTATTCTACCATCAGCAAAATAAAATATTTGTTTTTGCTTATAAAGCATAGAGTGGTTTAGAAAATTTTTAATATTCTAGTGTTTTTGTAAAAATAAAAATTTTGTATCTTACGTTACAATAGAACGCATTGGCTTTCATTTCTTGGAATCTAGGAATAATTTCATGCCATAAAAAGAAAAAAATTTTAAATTATTCAATGTTTCCTCCTCAAGCTGCAAGTATGTATGTATGTTTTTCTTTGAAAATATATAAACTATGTTATGTACGATAAAAGCCAATAATTTAGATATTCTTTCTGTATTAGTCCGAAAGACTGCTATCAGTAGTTGGAAAAGTTCTGAAGGCAACTATGACAAGAATTATTGGAATTTAATTGCATTTCTGGCAATTCGAAAGTATTGAATGCATAACTACTAAAGAGCCAAAGAACTGGACCTTATCTACACCTAACTTTCACCGTAGATATTAGAAGCTTAAGCTATAATGTCAAATTATTTTTAAGAAAAAAAGTAGAATTCAATGGAAATGTTATTGAAAGTCTAATCAAACTATGTAGGCAGGTAGGTAAGTAAATTAAAGAAAGAATTCTATTATCGAAACTAGACTTACTTATGCTTTATCGTCATATAACGTATCGACTGAAAATGTCTGAACTAGGACCTCACGTCTAATCAGCCAACACACTATATACTAGACTACGACTACATACATACATACATACATAATTGGCTATTACAACCGTTTAGCCAGGATTACGGCTAAATGTTGATTATGTTGTGTGTGTTACTTTTCTACATGATTGCAGTTTAAAGTCGACTCCTAACGACAGATTTTTTGAGAAAAATCTGCAGAAATCTGCTGAGAGGAAGTCGCCGCAAAAATATTTTTTTTCATTTTTGATGTCTAACCGGTGATTTGAACCCTAGCCTTTCTCCTAATAAGCCAACACACTACATACAAGACTACGACTACATATTTTTATATGTTGTATACTCTATTGCAGTCCCATAGTGTTATATGCGACCTTTCAGTCCAAAACTAGGCGAAGTAAACAAATTTATTAAAAAAACAAATTAAAAAAAAAAAACAAAAACAAAAAACAAAAATCAAAACATATTACGCGTATGTAGCATATAAAACCTATTCATGGATTAAATTAAAAAAATATTGAAAACCAGATTTATATTCACTTTCATTCTATTTTACATTTTATTTTACAAACTGCATCGAGGAAAACAATGAAAACAATTAACATCGACTGAGTGTCAAAACAAATTACAAAAACGGGTGTTACTTAATGCCTTAGGCTTTGACAAATTCTGACATGCTTTATAAAGTCATTGTATTACTTTTTTGTTTTTGTTTCTATTTTTGTTCCTTTTCTATAATTACGCACATATTGTTGCATGCAACAATAACAATATGGAAAAATGCCATTTGCAGTCATATTTGCTTGTCTTAACGTCAGCTTTTAGCATTAATGCTACCCAAGCAAAACAACAAAAGAAAAATCATTTTTCATCTTAGTTTTCTTTTCATTTCGCATTTGTACATGACGAGAGTATTTCTTACTTCATGTTGTTGAAAACAACTAAAAAAAGATACAAAAAATTGCGAATAAAATTTGTAACGTCAAACTACAGTTAAAAAACTGAAGGAACACCTATTTTCTGATTCAAAACAATTCTAAGAAAACGAAAAAAAAGGAGAAAAATATTTACAAAGTATTTACAGGCTGAAACAAACATTGTTAGAAAAATTTGTTGTGTGTGCACATTTGAAAACTTGAAGAAAAATTTACGCAAGTAATTATACATAGAAGTTGTATCAAACTTGAAGCAAAAAATAACAGGACATGTTAAAAACGAACATAGTTTAGGACTTCCAGAGGAAGGCCAATACACATGTAGTGTATTTTGTTGAAATAAGCACAATAAGTTGTTGGAAAGAAAAAAAGAGAGAGAGAGAGAGAGTTGTAATCACTTAATAACTTACTTGGCCACTACAGCCCCTTCGACCAGATGACAACAATAGTATTTTAAATAGCAAGTGAGAGGAAAGACTTCAATAAGCATACCATTGGATCGTGTGGGCCAACTATCGATTATTTCGAATCTGGCAATACTTTTGTCATTCTATTCTGTCATAAAATTCAGTATCCTATCTATACTGAATGTAATGAAACGATTTACGCTTGAACAGAGTTGGGATTTATTGGGTGGATAAGAAAAAACACAATGATGTTGATTTTTCCCCCCCAAAAAAAAGTCATCTTTTCGGATGAAGCTCATTTTCATCATTGGTGGGTACGTTAATGAGCAAAATTGCTGTATATAAGGCTCATAAAAACCATACATGGTTTTACAGAAGGCAATGCACCCATTACGCCACCCATTATGTCTGGGTTACGAGGTTATCGCACTATGATAACCAGTTTTTATTCCCGCTCTTCATGATATTAATGTAGACGATGTTTCTTTTCATCAGGATGCCTGCATCTTATGCCACAATAGATTTATTTCGTCATACGTTTGATAACCGTTTAATTAGCCGAAACGGTGATGTCAATTGGCCGCCAAGAAAATGCGTTTTGACACCGTTGGACTATTTTGGGTGGGGCTGCGTTAAAGAAAAGTGCTGTGACAAAAGTGCAAGCGACAAACCACAGGCAATTAAACATTTGAAGGCCAACATTCGTGATGTCGTTGCCGAGATACGATGAAATATTCATACAATAGTCATGAACGAGCACGGGAAGACTCAAAATAGATTTGAGTGTTGTATTGTATTTCAATTTTGGGTATAGCTGATGTAATTGCTACTGTCAAGCAACTATGCTGATTATAGTGAAAATTTCAATGGATTTCTATGACTGGTAGAAACCTTTACGCCTTTCTATTTCTCAAGGAATGTGCATGACTAAATTCCTACATACATAGATAACTAAAGAGAACAAATAATTCAGAAGTAGTGTTGGCAAACAGTAAAACAGAATCTCGTGATATTCCGGAAATCAAACTGCACTTATGTGATGACATCCCATCTGCAACAACCCGTATAGTGCGAGGTACTGATATACGTACATACACACAAAATATATGATACATATAATTACATACATCATTACAACTCTTCAGTCAAGATTACGACTTAGCTTCTCACACAAACGATGTTGTGTACGTTAACTTCATCGATGACTGGCGTGACCTATAGTTTAAAGTCGACTCCGAAAGATAAATTCTTGAGAAACTTTCCATGACAATTTTATTTTCCGTTTTGTTGGAAAAGTGTAATCTGGGGTTTGAACCGTGTCTTCATGCTACCTACTGACTATCCTCAGCGAAAATAATTAGTTTGGAAAGGGAAAATCTTGCTATTCTCCATAAAATTCTTAGGGAATGTTTCGATCACACCAAATTACAATTTTAGCACTACATCCTTAAACAGATTCGTTTTACATTTTAAGGTATTTTGCATTAGATTGTGAACAAAACTTTCGCAGGAACAATGTCGGGCTATATACGTGGCAATTTGCCTGTCAATGGCACTGTGAATAGCGAGCACTATAGCTCAATGAATATCAACTTTCTTAGCCTGAATGGATTGGCTTAGGATATCATTCCGATAAGCCACCAATACTAACCAAAGCAAACGGGCAATTAATTTCAGCTTGATTTATGCGACAGAGTCATAGAAAATAAGGCATTTCAAATACGCTCAATTCAGAAATGCCTGTGGGGGACATTTGAATGCCTGATTGAATCAATTTGTCTTAAAAACAAATAAGAACGTTCGATAATATCCCACACACACTTGTTTTATTTAAATTTAAGGATGTAGAGCTCTCAATAAAAGACCCAACATAACTATTCTGAAATACCATACGGACTTGATATTGTTGGGGATGATAAAATTAAAGTGTTCATTCTATCAAAACAAACAAGATAGGCAAATAAAAACTACATACAGGGAATATACGATCTAAAGTATTACAAAAACAATGTTCTAAAGAAAGTACAACATTAGGGTGAATTTAGATCAATTTACAAGAACAAAACTATGTTAAAAGTCTCGAAGTTGCCAGATATAACTAATTAGTATAAATACAGCGAAAGTTAATAATGTCAGTGAGTGATTATCAGGAGAGTTATGAATCCTTTATTTGAGTTAATTTATCCATAAGTAGTGAGACCTACAGTTTCAAATCGTTTCCAAACATAGATTTTGGGAAACGTTTCATGGTAATTTTATTTTTCGTTTCGTTACATTCAAAATATTTGACATGGGGTTTGAATCACAGTCTCACACTCTAATATTCTTAGACACTATGACTATGCACCTCAACTACTCACAATATAACTTTGCATAGTTTATTGTGTTTTTAAATTTTAATTTCAAAGAAATAAAATGTTTGTTTGTTTGCTTATTTTATTGTGTAAAAAGGCAGCAAAATAAACTTTTATTTTTTAATTAAAGTTAGTTTACTTTTCAATAAAAGTTTTCAATTGGTATTTGAGAAATTTCTGAGAAAACATAGTAAAAGGATGTTTTTCCAAAATGCATAAATAACTACGAGTTATTTTCTAAACTTTTAGTAAACAAAATAAGTTTTAAAATTGTCAACAGCAATGAAAATAAGAAATTAAAACAAATTGATTATAAATTTAAATGCCGTCGGCAAAACAAGGGAATAAACAGGAAATATTTTTCTGTTTTTAAAATTTATAGTTTCCAAGTAAGAAAGTAAACAAGTTTTACATCCGTTTTGACCAAAATGACATCAAAAAGTGATCTGAAGTTAGGTGCCGGGTCGATTAGACAGCATCAAGCATTATCTAAAGGAAGCCAACCTGAGTCCAGAACTAATCTTACTATTGCAACAATCATAGTATATATATAGTGTGGGCCACGGTTCAAAATCTAGGCCATATATCGCCGACAAAACGAAAAATGAAAGAAAAAAAAACAATTCTTTGGCGCCTTCTCTCAGCAGATTTCTGTCAAAAACTCGGGGAGAAAATAAAATTGCCATAAAAAGTTTCTCACAAATCGCATTCAAAATGTAGATCCCGCTACTCTGGTAGAAAATT
>QOCX01000097.1:41498-78483 GCA_005959815.1 Sarcophaga bullata
GCAAGTGGTCTGTTTTTGCTTATAAGGCGCTGTATCAACAATCATATTTTAATCTCTTTGGCGGATTATAGGCTCTAAATGCTACATTTTGGAAGAAATTGGTCCAGAAGTAGTTGAGCGGTAGATTTTTTAGAAACTTTTTCGTGGCAATTTCATTTACTCTTTCTTTTTGTTGGAGATATCTAACCTGGAGTTTGAACCGTGCCGCTCAATGTTTACGTTTATAGAATTCTCGTGAAGGCGAAGACCAGAAACTTCGCCTATGAGAACCTTCATCAGACTGTTTACGTCGCTATATAAAATGCAAGACAAAGCATGCCAAAGCGGAGTAGAAGTTCAGTCTGTTTTGTTTGAAGACGCGTTGCGTGTGAAGTAAACCAACCATGGTTTGAAGATCTCCGTTATAAAGATCTACAGAACAATTGTCTAGTAATTGTTATTGTTTAAAGTGAAAGGCATAAACAAATCAAAAACAAATAAAGCAACTGTTGTTGTTAGAATCAGTTGAGGACAGTGGTACACAAAATTATGCGCATAAATAAAGATTTAATTAAAACTGAACACAAATTTATTTTTATTTTTTTGCAATCTACGAGCTCATTGTTCAAACGTTTTTAAAAGCTAAAAACGTAACAATATTATAATTATTCACGAGCTGGATAACTTCGGCTCTATGGCTCGTTTTCCTTTTCTATTTATTGCGGTTAGTCATGCATAATTATTATTAACAAACAGACGGACAATCACGAAGCATACAGGGGTCTCTGGTGGCAATCACACCTACGGCATCGGCACTAGAAATTTAGCACACCACCTACTAGGCCATCTTGGCGCACCCAAGAAATAAATTAAACCTAGGATATGCAATAATTGCTGTAGTTTAGCATGTAGCGTACCCAACAAAATTAAATCTCTCAGCAGATTTCTGACAAAAACACTAAGATTCAATAAAAATTTGCCATGAAAAGTTTTCAAAAACTCTGTCTTTTGGAGTCGACTTTAAACTTTAGGTACCACCATCCATGTAAAAAATTAACACGCACAACAAAGTGATGAGTGAAGCTAGGTCGTAATCCAGACTGAAAGGTTGTGATGACCAGAGATCAGCAATGAGTATTCAAAAAGATGAGTAGATTCGAATCATACTCATAATTTCTGATAATTATACGCATTCATACTTATTTTAATATCATACTCATACTACTCATATTCAAAGTTTGAAGTACTCATCAAACTCATACTTAACAGTACGCATGATGTTTTTGATTTCTATTCTCCATGACTCAACTTAAACAATAATCATAACATAAGTATGATTCGAGTACGAACACTACAATACTCACTGGAAGATTGTATGTTTGCACTGTTTGCAGCCCGGTGTATTTTGCTTTCGAATCACTCGAATCATTTCTGAGTATTATAAGTTTTTTTTTTCTAAATTTATGAATCTGAATGAGTAGACGTATGAATCAAACATATTTCGAATGGTAATGAGTTCGATGTCAACGTTGTACTTATACTCATTGCAACTTGTACTTATAAATCAATGTTGTAATGAGTTCGAATGAATCAGAGTAGTTAAATTTCAATATTGTTGACTCACTTATATTCAAAATTTGAAGAGTACATATGAGTAGCGAAAAAGTAATTCATTGCTGAACTCTGCTAATGATTTTATCTACTGTGAAATATGAAATTAAATCACTTTCCACTTTTCTCACAGTACATTTGGTGTTGGTGTTGTTCTTTAACAATTGTTGTATAATATAACCTGCCGTCTATTATTTAAAATAATTAAATAAAATTACCGTTGAGACATACATTTTTAGCCAAAGATCTCTACTGTGAAGGTAATTTAAATTAAATTCTAAATTCTGTATGAATCTTTTATTCATAATGACCTCAAAGTTGCTGGTATTGAGAGCGTATTATTTTTAATCAGTCTTTCAATGAAAACAATAGTAAAATTATATTTTAAATGGAGCCTAATTAAAATATATTTTACTTTTGTATTGAATTAATTGATTGGGGGCGATTCATAATCAATTGAATACATAGCTGAAGGTCATTTATTAACAAATTGTAAATATTCTTTCTCTTTTTTTTCTGAAATTGTATATAAAAACATGCAAAAAAAAGGTGTTTGTAAATGACCATGTTATTCATAAGAAATAAGAATATGGAATACCCCTTACAAAAAATTGTAAAATCAGTGTGCTTTCTTCTACCACAAAACAATACTAAGAAATTGAAAATTTTTTTTTAACAATTTTGTTTGAATCTTTTTTTTTTTTTTTTTTTTTTTTGTAATAAAATCAAGAAAATAACAAGCGTACATAACCTAAAAATTTTATGTTTTTTTCTTTCTTTGTTTTTATTTCTACTTTCTGTCACTGGCAAGTTTTTCTTTAATTGTGTACGTGTTCACACATCTGTGATTAAATAAATATTATAAATAAATAAATAAATAAATACATTGTAAAATAAATGAAATTATTGAAAAATAAAAATAAAACTAAAACCAAATTAAATAAATTTCAAATTCGACCAAAATTACGAATTTTTTTTTAAATATCAGACTATAAAAAAAATTTTTTTTAAATGAAAATTTCTATATACTAGTACATACAATAAATGTCAAATTAATAATTAAATAATAATAATAATCAAATAATAATAAAATTATAAACAATTAATTATAAAAAATTAAGCTTCTATTTCCCTATGCTTTAAAGGGAGTTTTTCATTTTCCATATTACAATATATTGTGTAAAGTCGTGAATTCTAATATGAATGTATGTATGTATTGTATGTATTGTATGTATGTATGTATTTATGTATACGTTAATATAATTTTTATATTATATAGTATTGTAATTAATTATATATTCTAAGGCATTTCATATGTACATATGTAATTACATAAAAATTTTAAATAAAAAATAAATCAAATTATTTAATTTGTAAGTATTTAATCAACGAAAATATAAAAAAAAAACCATCCAAATTAATAAATTTCATTTTATCCGAGACAAGTCTATCATTTTCAAAAGGTTAATTAAGTACACACGGGTAAGTATACAATGTAAAGTAAAAGAAAGTCTGGTAGTGTGGCATACAACATCAAACCTCACTTCTTCAAAGCATCGATCTTTTGATGTGTGTGAAGATAAATTCGAATTTGAAAATCCAAGACACAATCCATACATTTTAGCAGAGCCACATTTAGCATTAACAGAGCAAAAATTTCTCTTAACTGAGCACTGTTAGATATTTAACAGTATCCATCTGAACACGATCACTTGTTTAGGTGCTAATTTTAGGGCATATACTAGGTCTATGAGTTCCATATCATACTCAAAGGAAAGTTCCAAGGCCCCTCAATATTATCAGCAATATAGTCCCATATAAAGTGATATGAAAATTGTGAAAATTGGCTTTGAAACTATAAATTTTTTAAAGGAAAATTCTCTAGAAGGTCAGTAGCCATTTTGGAAGATATAAGAAATAATACACCATACCCAACAGTGGTAGTGGGATAGCTAGAATAATTCCGTCCTCTATCCCCACCAAACATCCCTTTCATTTCAACAATATTGTGTTACAAATAATAAAGATGATAATGAGAATTAAACTTCATGTCAATAGTCTGCAATAATTGCAAAGTAGTAGATTAAGCCACTGTTAAACAATGCTCTGTTAAGGGCAAATTTTATTCTCTGAAGAGCAAATTTTGTTCTGTTAACGCCAATTGTGGCGCTGCTAAAATTTATGGATTGCGTCTTGGATTTTCTAATTCGACACAATATCTTCACATACATGACCTTTTGAACGCATCCTTAAATCTAATTTCTACAAGCTGAAATTTATTCCATTTCATCCTCTCTCTCTCTCTCTCTCTCTCTCTCTCTCTCTGTACGACCTAGAGTACCTTAATTGCTTTAAAAGTTAGAAAGAGCGCTCATAATAGCATTCTTTGTTTGATTAGTGATTTAGAAAAAAATTCAAGACGAATTAATTGTATCCCTGAGTAGTGGGATCTACAGTTTGAAATCGAAATATTTTTTTATGAAGAAGAATTTTTCATAAGAAAATATTTTTCATTTTTCGTTTTGTTCGAGACTTGACTGGGGTTAGAACCGTGGCTCCACGTTTAACCCTTTGCACCCAAACGGCGCCTGAGAGGCGCCATTACTATTTATGGTAATATGTTTTCTTGAGATCAGTTCGGTATATATCAGATGATAGCTACTTAGATCCCTCTGCCTGAACACATAAAATCATAGTGAAATTTTTGGTGCTCAGTTAAATAAACTGAGCAACTGTAAAGCCGACGAGCTCGCCAGGGCTGGCCCACTTCTTCCGGAATCCTATTCGTATTCAATCGATTTAAGAATGCACTTTACCTCTTTCAAGTTGTCCATTGCGCGGAAATTCTTTCGAGACGCCAACCTATCCTAGATTAATGAGGAGTCCTGTTCCAGCGCTAAACTGACTTGGCCCTCAATGGATAGAAGACGCACGTACCAGTTACTTGGACTAGGTTGTAACGTCATCTCGATCACAGTGCTCAAGTGAGCTTTTGGTATCAAAGCTACCACTCTAACCTAACCTAACCTAACCTAACCGAAGTGAAAATACTGATAAGCAAAATCAGAACAATTTTTTTTTATTAAAATTACTGTCGGGTAATGGATACCAATACTAAAAAATGGCTCAGGTGCAAAGGGTTAATAAGCCAACACACTAACCATCAGACTGCTACAAGGTTTAAAATTGTAGTTGTCAGCTGTAAAATTCTCAAATAAAATATGTTAGGCCTAGAAATCCACATTTTATGTTTCATGGACGATTTTATAGAGAGTGGGTTGTCATTGGTATGACCTTTTTGTTTAAAGTCATGATAAACTTTTGTGGGGAAAACAGCATATACATACATAATTGGCCATTACAAGAATTTAGTTAGGATTACCACCTAACTTCTCACACCACTTATGTTGTGTTTGTTAATTTTATACATAAGTGGCGACACCGAACGACAGATTTTTGAGATACTTTTCATGGCAATTTTATTCTACTCTCAGAGTTTTTAGAAGAAATCTGCTAAGAGGAAGTCGCCTAGGTAGTATTTTTTCATATTTCGTTTTGTTGGAGATGTCTGACCGGGAATATGAACCTTTGGCATTTCGTCTCATAAGCCAACACACTACCTACTAGACTTTCGGTCGACTCTCTACGGGGAAAACGTCGATGCTCTTAACTAAACTATATAAAGGCAGTAGGGCCTAAATTACAAGACATTTATTTAAAGATAACATTTAATAACATCGAACACCTTTAATAATTCTATTCAAATAATATTGACATTCATATCTTCTATAAACATTATACGTGGCATGGCATGGCATTTAACATTGTGTTTAAAATGTAATAAAGTTTTATAACACGCACTTGATAACAAATTTCCCATCAGTTTCCTTTATTCAGGTTTTCAAAATAAGATTTTAACTTAATTGCAGCAGATAAACAAATAAATGCTTTGGAAAAAGGAAAAATGAAAAAAGGAAACAAGTTAGGTTATGTTGTTGTGTATCCGCAAAACAAAAGATTAACACGTAAAGTAAAGATGACTTTAAGGGTTTGAACATGAGACAGAAACCCCATCATCATAATCATGAAATTCTAAATTCGTTTTATAATACATACATAAGTAGGATTATTTAAATTAAAATACAAAACATAATAACTTTATTATGATACCGTCGGCAATTTTTCGAAATTTTATTTTTAATGTTAGGAAATAAATTTTTATGTGTTATTTCAGTCACTTAAAACTAATATTCTTCATAATAAATGTACTGTGGTTTACGTTATCTTTAAATGACTTGGTTGTAGTAAAAACTTTAAGTAAACTTTTGAATTTTATTTTAAACTTTATTCCTGTCTGTACGATGCTATGGCTTCACCATTGAAAACAATCAAATAAGAACGTGTGTATAGTTAGAGACGATAAAAGGGTCACCTAAGCAAAACTACAATATAAAACGGGTGTTAAAATTTTAATTTAACAACTAAATGGACAAATACGATATGGACGAAGATATAAAATTAAGTTTATTATTGCATATACCACGTATCAAATTTGAGTCTAATAAGGGCTTATAAAGAACGTTATTCAATAGTAAAGAGTATGTCTAATATTTGACTTGGGTGTAGTTGTAGTCAAGTGGGTCGAGTGCTAGACTATTACCATGGGAAATGTGGGTTCGATTCCCACTAGAGACACGATATAAAGTCAAGTTTATTACTGCATAAGCCACATACAAATTTGGTTCTAATAAGGTCTTTTAAAGAACGTTATTCAATAGCAAGGAGTATGTCTAACATTTGACTTGGGTGTAGTTGTAGTCAAGTGGGTCGAATGCTAGAATTATAGCGTCAGATTTGTGGGTTCCATTCCCACCAGGCACATGTGGGTTTTTATAGCGCTTCTGGTCTTTAAGTTTAAAAAAACAAGTATAAGTGAGCCAACACTGAAAAAATAGACTAACGTTGTCAAATCGCCCGATCTCGGTAGCCTCTACGTGAAATAATCATGCCCTTAAACTTCTCAATTGTAGCATTAGGTGTGGGGTACGTACCACCATCCAGATGAACCCACATGTCGTTGGTATCCAGATTATCAAATTCTAGCCAAAAAAAGGTGGGCAATAAACGGCGTATAGTGCTTGGAAATTAACATTAATGGTCTAGCCAACGCCATGAAAAACAGTGACTTTTTCGTGACGCTTTGAACGCTCTTTGGTCTTATGATGCTTGCTTCATTCATTCAAAAATAGACGTCATCGCCAGAGAAGATGATGATTTGATAAAACGGACTGAACAAAGGACAACTACTTTAACAGATGTAGCTTCAACAAGATGACCCGTATCAATTGTCAAAGTTCGTAAGTCTTATAGTCACTTAACTCAAATGACAAAAATTTTCTACTCAAATACACAAATTCAAACTGAAAATCCCTTTGAATTTATGTTGAAATTCGATGATAAAATTCGAATATAAAAGAGAGATTCGAATATAAAAATTAAGATAGGTTAGGATAGGATAGGATAGGATAGAACAGTATAAACTCATTTAAGTTCTTATAGCTGAAAGTTGCGATACAATGCCCACAGACTTCGTATTAAATCATGTCTCTCTTGGAATCGAGCTGAAACTACTCTGGAGTTTTAATAAAGCCAGTAATCGGGAACTCCGAGTAGAGCAAACTGAATTTCTTCCCGAATTTCTGCAGAAGTCGTTAGTAGATAAACAAAGTATTTTTCCAAGTCTACCCATTATGGAATGACCTACATGGATAAATATGTTCCTGTGAACTACGCGTCCTAATCAGCTTATGCTAGGCAAGTTTGATAATGAAGCAAAATTTCTAGTTCAATATTTGTCTGCTTATGAGAAATTGTCTGATTTATCGTTCTCACGTATGAAATAGTATTTGATCAGGCTGTATCAGCTGCCAGAGTCAATAAAAACACAATTACATGGAATATCCTTGTGGTCCTATATGAAATTATCATTCAATTACCCCAAAAACTTAATCAAGAAAGTGCAGGCAAATAGTAATCAGTTTAGATTTGAAAGTCTTACTCAGAAGTGATTCAACTGCTGGAATGTCGTCGTAATCCTATCAACTGCCCCAAAATGTAATCAAGAAAGTCACGACAAATAGTAATCAGCTTAGAATTGAAAGTCTTACTCAAAAGCGATTCAACTGCTGGAATGTCGTCGTAATCCTATCAACTATCCCAAAATGTAATCAAGAAAGTCACCGCAAATGGTAATCAGTTTAGATTTGAAAGTCTTACTCAGAAGTCATTCAACTGTTGGAATGTTCTTGTGATCCTATCAACTATCCCAAAAACTTAATCAAGAAAGTCACGGCGAATGGTAATCAGTTTAGATTTGAAAACGATTCAACTGCCGATTGGCTGTTAGAGAAAATAGGAATGTGAGTAGTAGGATATTGCTTATTTGGCATGCAGAGTGATTAAAGAATTATTGTATGGACGGCATAATAGGACGGATGTTCTCCGTCTATATCCCTATAGATTTTTTATTAGCAGATGTTGTTATCAAACCCTTTGAAGCGGATGACTAACTACATCATGCATAAGTTTTCCCTGCAAGACCGATTCGTATAAATGGGGTCTTCTAAGAGTTCAAGGAGACTTTATGGGACTTCTCTAATAGACCTGACTTTAATGCTGCATAAAGTCGTCTTAGCCTAGTAGGCTTATTACACGTGAATTCACGGTCTCCAACCAAATGAAATATGAAAAATCCTTTGTTAGAGACTTAGTCTGAGCAGAATTTTGACAAAAGCTTTAGAGAGTAAATAAAAATTTGCCATGAAAAGTTTCTTAAAAATAAGCCAAAACACTATCGACGACATAATTAAATTTTTTGTTAGAAAACTATTGTCATTTTTGAACCAACCTCGTATATAACAAATGATTTTATAGTACAATATAAATATTTACTACGGTAAATAAAACCTAACCTAGAAACTAGCAAAAGTTTTCACTTTGGAGGCAAACAAAAATTCTGCTTTTATATTCACATGCATACATACATACATACATACACGTTTTATTGCATATAAAAGTAAAATTAAATTAGTGTGTGTGTTATTTTTACTCGAATGCCTGCCTCCATTGTAAATTGTAGGTGTATTGTACGCGTAAATATTTGCAGATTTATGGTAAGCTTTTGCTAACTGCCTGCCTGGTCTATACCCATACATACATACATACATACATACATACATACATACCTACATACATATCTCTCTATTCAGGAATTAAATAAATTTTTATGATATTATTGTACTCAGATGAGCAGGCAGAGTATACCATAGCAGGAGTATAAGCTAAGCAAACATTTCTCATATTCTCTATTGTATTCTCAATACAAGTATACACGATATTGTATGTACGAGTATATTGTTCTTTTTTGTCTGTTTTGCATTCGTATTCATTGTGAATGTAAGGACCTATGAACCAACACCTACCATGATGAACACAATGATGAACTTTTGCTAGTGGAGAGTAGTGAAAGTAGATTTTATTTTTGGATTGTTTATGTTGTCCAACACTTCCTTAAGGGAATCCCCATTTTATCTGCTTGAACACGTAATTTTTTATTTCTTTTTAAATTAAACAATGCCCACTCGTACATGTTGTTAAAGTTCGGCCATTAACTACCGTCAACAGACTAGGGAATGTACTGATATGGAGGCACAAAGCCATAAAAATTGCTTGCTTGTATGCTATATGGGAAAGGAAAATGCTTCAAATCCCTTTTTTAAAGTCTGTGGAAATTGTATAATTTTTATTAGAAAATCTCATCAAAGGTGGCAGTAGAGATGAGCTATTAAATATTTATCGATAATAAACGAAAATATAAATGTTGCGAATACTAATAAGCGGAAGAAGAAGAAGAACATGTTTACAAACTAAGATTTGGTAGCATGAGTATGACAGCGTGTGCCATGATCCTCTGTTGACCATATAAAAATGCAATGAACTGTGCAACATAAATTCAGGATTAAATTGCTTGACTAATAATAATTGCCTCTAATGATTCCAGAATCTTAACCAAAACACCGCACGCCATTAGCTGACAGTATTGAATAAGAAGTCAATAAAAGCAGTGGAAACCATAAGCAAATGAAATTATTTTAACGTGGTACGACAACCAAAGAAAGAATTCTCTCGTTAATGTGTTGTATGATTAACAGGCTTGACGAAAACAGATCATTAAAGCATATTTTCATCTCTACTGTGCGAGAATAAACCGGAATTGTATTCAATTTATGATTGGATACAGAGTGTATAAAAGAATTACTTTTGGAGGCAATAAAATTCACCTACGTTTTCATTTTTTTTTTATGAAAAAATGTATGTGAGTGGCTTATGCTAAGCCTTTTTATTACAATTTCCAAAGTGATAAGTGTGCGGGTCAATGGCAGTACAATATTCCTTCATAAAATATTGCATCGGTAGGCATGTTAAAGGAGAGGAGTAGTCTTATTTTGTGCTCAACACTAAGGGATACCAAACATACTTTCTATAGGAAGTGCAATGATTATAAAAGTTTTACTTCGTCTCGATATCGCATTACATGCCTCACATTGATCATTTTCCCACCATGCGAATAATCCGCATGTAAGACAAAGTGTGCCATGAGTATACTCATTAGTTTAATGAAGATGTCCTTATTCTATGCATCGAGATCGCCGCAGAATATCTTTGAAATCTTTGCTACTATACAGCTGCTTCACAACGGCTAATACGGTGTTTCTCCTTTCTTTCTTTGTTATTTTTTAATTCACTCAAAGGCATTGGAATTTGTTGTTTCCTCATTTGCAATCCACGTCCCACGCATGTATACTATTTCATGCCTGTTAATCGTCTCTTCTCACTGTGTGACGTTTCTTGACCACGTTTACCTGGCCCTAATAAATCCCTTTATGTTTTACTTAATGGGTATATACAACCCTTCAGACAGATTACGATCTAGATGCTTACACCATTCATGTTGTGTGCGTTCATTGTATCTACAGTTTCAGGTCGACTTGGAGTGACAAACTTTGGGAAACTTTTTCATCGAAGAAAACATTTTTCATGTTTCGTTGTGTTGGAGATGTCTGCTTTGGGGTTTGGATCGTTGCTTGAAGTCTAATAAGCCAGCAAACTAACTACAAAACTACGGCGACTTCCCATTTGCATCTCTTTTAATATTTTCACAACGGCTGAGCTGCAACATTAGAATTGATATTCGATAATTGGTAGCTTCTCATTGCATTGGTGTTTTCATAGCATATGGATTATTTCTAACGGCAATATTTATAAGAGATAGAAGCAATTGCTCGCAGAATCCGGGAGATAACATGGTGAAGTGCTTGATTACAAGCCCAAGCAATACTGCTTCGAATATGGATTTCACTTTTTAAAATACCTTCAATACCTCTACAAATAAAATATTCAGAAAACCCTATGATGCCTAAGCTATGACAGAACAGAGTAGAGTATGATTCAATGACTTAATAAGTAAAGGCATCACTCCACCCAGTACAACAACCCCATACAGCATCAAAGAGAGATAATTGTGTCGATTGTGAGCTTTGCAGATGACATTGCCATACTCTCGGTTGCTAAGACGGTAAAGAAAATAGAGGATAAGACGAACATAGCGATTCGAAAAGTCGGAGCGTGGCTTGATGAGGCAGGTTTGGCACATGCTGCACATAAAACGGAGGCCGTCTTGATAAGTGGCCGGAAGATAGTGGAGAAGATGAAAGTGACCGTTGGAGACACTCTGATCGAATCGAAGAGAGCTATATCGACGACAGGTTGAACTTCAAGGAGCACGTGAACTTCATCAGTGAAAAGGCATCTGTAACCCAAGGAGCACTGATGAGGATGATGCCAAATATTGGAGGACCAAATCCATTTAAGAGGAGAATAATATCGAGGGTTGTAACCTCGATAATGTTATATGCCTGCCCAATATGGTCAGAGGCACTCTCCGTGGGGACGACAGGAAGGAGGAAACTGTCCTCGGTGTATCGTCTAAGCGCGATTAGACAAATAAGTAGCTTCAGGACAGTGGCTCGCTATTAGTACTGGTATTGCCAAAGACAATAGACATACTGGCGGATGAGATGAGGCGGTTATACTATCGCCGTCTCGAGTACCCAGGACAAGTAGCAGCTATAAAAGCGGAGGAACGAAATACTTCAATACACAAATGGCAGTCACGATGGGAGAACAGTTTAAAGTGAAGATGGAGATTTCGGCTTGTCCCTGATATAACCCCTTGAATGGAGAACAATCATTGCGAGCTGAACTACTACGTGACCCAGTTCCTAACTGGTCATGGATGCTTCAGGAAGTACCTGCACAGATTTGGACATGATACTTCCCTTATTTGCCCAAACTGTGTAGATAAGAAGGAAGATGCGGAGCATATTCTAACATGCTGCCCCAGATTTAGATGATCCGGTGAAACGAGTTTTGTACCAAACCGGCTTATGGAAGAGGTGATGAATTCTAGGATTCTATGGAGCCAATACAGCCAGAAAATGGCTGAAGTTATGCTGGAACTCCGAAGGTTGGAGAAAAGAAGGCGACATTTGATTTAGTGTGATAAAGCTTTAAAGCTAATCAGCCCTGCGCGAAGTAATACCTTACGGTAGTCCCGCGGTGGTAGAGTGGTTGAAGTGTGTAGGGGGTGGGGTCCAGAGAGACTTCTGCGGTAGAAATATGAAGTGTAAAATGAAACTGAAGAAAAGTAAAGAAATAATAAGCAAGGGGGGGGATTGGTAATACTTTGTAAGAATTCTTTGTCCCTTAAAGGAATAAGAAGTGAACGAGTTGTTATTAAAAAGTAAACAAATATGCGCCAGGACGCTAGGAACATAAAAAAGACCTGTCATGCTTAAAAATTTTCCAATTTATCTCATGCAGTATGTAATATCGTAACGTAATGTTGTTCCAATAATTCCGTATTCTCTCGTAATTATAAGTTTCGCTCAAATAAAATGATTCAATATTAAATATCATCATTATCTTGTGTGTCTGTCTGTAAAACACTTGTCCCTGTTCGTAGGGCATCTGTTTATTAAATATTCCATGGCAATTAATAAGTCGTTAAAGATTTATTGCCTGCTCTAGCAACGCATGACAGTAAAATTCAATGTCTTTACTTTTGTTCCTTTGAAAAGCCATTCAAAATTTCTAGCACGTGTAGACACATTCACGGCTACATAAATGAAAAAAAGGAAAATTAAAGTCGATATTAATTGGCATAAAACAAGGAAAAATTATGAAATTGAGAGAAGAGAAATTTATGAAAAATATCGGATATAAAATGAAAAAAAATTGAATTTCAAGCGAATAAAACTTGAGAACATCAGCCAAAAAGGGGTGACAATACTTACGTATTGAAATTAGGTACGCAACTGTACAGAAGGTGACTTCTATCAACAGCATAAAATCTAAATTTAAATTGTTTTTTGTTGCTCGGAATTTAATTTTACGATATAACCAAATTTTTTATTTTTTCCCGCTTTTTTGTAGAAGCTGTCGTAATATTAAAGAGAGAATGAAACAATTGCTTTATCATTGTCATGTGTTGTTGAAGACTATGAAACAATTTGTGATGAAAATCCTTCCTGATTGGCTGCCCCATCCCCATGACCATTGAATTATTTTTATGGCTGTTACATACATGATTATTACATACGTGCACTTATGTTGTGTGTCTTATTTTGTTCATGAGTGGCAGAAGCTACAGTTCAAAATCGCCTCCGAACGAAAGATTTTTTTGAGAATCTTTTCGTGGCAATTTTTATTGGCTTTTAGAGTTTTTGCCAGATTATCTACTAAGAGAGGAAGTTACCAAAGAAATATTTTTTCAATTTTTTCTTCGTTTTGTTAGAGATGTCTGGACTGTGAATTGAGCGGTGACCTCACGCCAAATAAATCAACATATTACCTACTATACCACGGCAACTTTTAAACAATTTAACTTACGTTGTATTGATATATTACTCTACTCCAGGGGTTACCAAAAATTTTTTGCTTGTGTATTAGTGAGTAAGAGAGAGAAAACAAATTGAAAGAATTTACTTATGTACTGTCAAAGAAAAATGTTAGTAAAATACGCTAATTCGATTTTCATTTTATCAATATGGATAAAGTTATACATCTTTAACTCAAAAAATTAGGGAATGTTTTTTTAGATATTTAGTGGGAACTACTTTTGGTTCATAAATTTCCTCACCTACTAATAACAAACTTTTTAATATTTCAAAAAAAAAAAAATTGCGTTTAGTCTACAAAATCTGTCCATTTCCTTATCATTTAAATGTATTAAAATGTCCTTTAAGAACATATAAGCAATTTTAAAATATTTTATACTTAAAATATTTTTTGAGTGTAAACTTAAAAAAAAAAATGTCAAAGCATCCGCAAACATGTGCACTCGCCGCAGTCTGATCGACGACTAAATAAAAGAGCATAAGCAATGTGTGTGAATTCTCTCTGCACAATTGTGCTATGAAGTGATCTACACTGTTTATGAGATCACTGCAAGGATAGCAAAGACAAAAACCCAAAAAATTTAACAGAGCTAATGTTACAGTTAACAGAGAATGTTAAGTCAAGGAAGAAATCATCCAAATAAACGATATCGGATATCCATTCCTTAAAGATTAAAGAAGATCCGCATGTTGTTGAGTGGAACAACTACTCTGGTAATACGGAATTTATTTTTGGAAAATTGAAAAATTTAAACAGGATGATTGATATTGTGGTAAAATGAAGCTTGCTGTAGTTATCCCGTAGTTTAAGTTGTCCCTAATAAAACCCAATTAGTAGCATATCCCAAATAATTTTGGAACTTGAAAAATTGATTTAAAAAAATTTTATTCTGTCAACAGAGTGAATTCTTTACACCCGATTTCTCATGTTCCAGAGCTTGTATGTTTATTTCAAGCATAATGAATCGAAAAGAATAAAGTCAAGTTTGATCATTAAGAAACAATTCCTTCTTTGCATTTCGAGGAGTGTAAAGCTATGGTCAAACTGACTAAATATTTGAAATAAAACATCATTTTTTTCTTTACTCTAGTGTAACCATAAAATATATTTTAGGAGTGCAAACAAGATTTTGTTTGCTTGCAAATCCGTGTCAAATATTTTCTCTGTAAAAGAATTCTGTACATAAAGGAACCAACTGATAACGAAGGAATAAAATTTTGATTAAAAACTATGAAGTTGCGCTAGTTTTTTGCAGAAACTGTTCATGGCTATGGTTCTGATATTTCAAATTGTAGCATGGAGCACTTAAAAATATTTTCTATTTAAAAATAATGACGTACCATCTCCTACCCTCAGGAATAAAATTTTCATACAATATATTTGAATGAATACTTTTGTATTGTACTATTCATGTTGAAGTAATTTATTATTTTAAATTTGGTAGAATTTATTTTTTATTATGGGAAATACACGCACAAATATATTGCAATTTCGTCCACAGCTGTATGACCGTTCGTTGATTACCCAATTTTGTTAATAAAATCCTCATTTTTATTTCCTTAAACATATAAAAAGGCAGCATCATTACGAATAGAATAAATTTAAATGTTGCTTGGTCTATTGAGCTTTACTTAAATCAAAAAAAAAGAAAAAAAAAAACCGCCAGTAATACAATGAAATTACTTTTGAACATAAAAAAACGAAAAGAAATAAGAAGAAAAAAAGTTACATAACTCTTCTCTCTTCAAGCGCTATTAGCTGTGTTAAGAAGCAGAAATAAAATATTCACACACAGTTTTTTTATTTCATTTTTTTTTGTTTGGCTTGTTTTTGTTTGCTGGATATTCGGCATTTGATCATAAATTCTATCAGCATATAAATAGCCTAATAAATATGGCAGGCACACGAGTTACATTCTTACGCAAGAGCTAAATGACGGACTTGACTTATTTTATTGGCCATTATCCATAGCACGTAATACTGGAATATCTTTTGTGGTACTTAAATTTACTTTATTTTCGGATTAACACAACTTGAAGGCGGTATTTAAAATAGAGGTCATATACTGGACCTACTGGCCTTCTGGCTTTCTGGCCTTCTGGCTTCCTGCTTTCAAGATTATTAAAAAGAGATTCATCTTCTCATAACCAACAAAGCAACCATCTAACCATCTAACCATCGAACCATCCATCAACATCCATATACAGAGCAGCGCACATGTGTAGATGAATGATGATAAACTCCTCTAATATGACTTGTAAATTTGTTTCAAAGAAGCTATAAAATGTATGAATCTAAGCGATAGCAACAATAACAACAACAACAATATTAACATAAATAAATAACAAAAAAAAAAAACAAACAAAACAAAAAAAATTACAAAAATTCGTATTCATTTTGATTAGCATTTCGATGAGTAAAAGTGAAATTGAAAATCAAAAAAAAAAAAAAAATTTACAATCACAATCACCATCCACCATCCGCCATCCACTTGTTAAACTATTTTGCAAATAAATATTTAAATATGCTAAGCAATCTAAAATAACAACAACAGAAAACCAAAATAAATAAAAAGCGTTTAACGGATTTATGAATTAAAAATGTTTCGTCGAATACAACAGAAATATGATGTGAAAATCGTTAGTTAAACAAGCGTTCAATATTCATGGAACTTTGTTTGTATGAATCTTAAATCATTTTTATTTGAAATTTTATTTCATTTTTTTTTGTTATTGTACTCAAGCCAAATATTTCTAATTTCTTAAGGTAATCTTGTTTAAAGGTTACCGCAAATCAAAGAAGAGAAATTTTTAAGTTTAAAGACAGGAAGTGATGTAAGAAATTGAAAAGCTGGCACATAAGAAACTTTTAACTTTTGTTTGTTGGCTGCTGCTACTGCTTTAATGTATTTACCAAAGAGATAACAGAATTTAAAGCATTCAGACATATTGGCAACAAAGATACGTAAAAGTTGTTAACTATTGTCATTAAAAAATTAATGCAAAATTACATTGACGCACGCCATTCGATGAATAATCTTTACCCAACCATCCAAAGATCCATTCAGTATCACAATGCAGCTTAAATCTTTTATCATTTAACTCTTAAAGGCGCCGTAGTCTTGAAGGTTATTCTGAGAGTAAATAAAATTGCCATAAACAACATTTCTCTAAAAATCTGTCGTTCGAAGGCGACTTCCCGCCACTCATGTATAAAAATTAATACACACAACATAGGTGGTGTAAGAAGCTGGGCCGTAATCCTGACTGAAGGATTGTAATGGCCAATTATGTATGTAACTCAGCCCTAGGTACACATGCGAATATGTACCTTACAACAGTTTCTGCAAAAGCTGTCAGCGCGCTGAAGAAGAAAAAACTGATCACACAACATTTACTCTTTAGGAATGAAGAATACCTTTATGAATGCTAAATGGATGGAGATTAATACCAGCCAGGATTTATAGATAAACGATAGACAAGATATTTAACGGTATAATAACATGGACTCATTGAAGAGCAGCATTTAGTCTAACTTAATCCAAACCTAGAACTTCTCGCAATATTTGTCATCTTAATAAAAAGATTTCAGTTTCTTTCTGCCATTAGTCTAGTAGGTAGTGTTGGCTTATTAGACGAAAGGCCAGGATTCGAATCCCCCGGTCAGATATCGAAGACGAATTATGAAAAAAATATTAATCTTCGGCAGCTTCCTTTCAGTAGATTTTGACAAAACTCTGAGAATAAAATAAAATTGCCATGAAAAAGTATCTCAAAAACTATCATACGGACATTTAAACTGTAGTCCCGTCACTAATGCATAAAACAAACACACACAACATAAGTAGTGTGCAAAGCTAGAGTCGTAATCGTGACTTAAAAGGTTGAAATTACCAATTATGTATGTTTGTATGTAATGTCAAGAGATTAAATATGGTGGCATAAATATTGTATTGGATTAAATATTGTAAGTATCACCATTACGGAGTAAAAACTACAAATATAGGCTAGATTTGATTAGGTACAAGGGGAGGTGGGATAGGTGGGCAATGAGAAATGTCAAAAGTCAGCCGCCAATAGTGTACAGGCGTTGTCTGTAAATCAATGGTATATGGCGTACACTCTTCAATACAATCAATATGAGTTCATTATACCTAGTCACGCTTAAACCATCTTTAGATGCATAACCATGTAGGGGAGCTTTTCCTATTAACAAACACATCCATGTAGGGGAGGTTTTACTATTAATAAACAAAACTGACAATTATAGTAGGAATCAATGAAAGTGGTTTGTTTTTCACTTCCAGACCCTACACTTTTCCAGAACCAACAAAAGTCATGAAATGGAATAGCTGGTTATCTCGTATGAGCAAGCAGTATTGTTTCTAAACACAATCCCTTTACCGTATTTGTGGATTTTGATCACCTCCAGATTAGTTCAACCTCTTTCTCTGTAAGAAAAGAGCGACATACATTACACGAGCTATCTTCATGGTTGGGCAAACTGGTAATGGCCTCTGGTAGGAAGCTTTTCCGGCATTTACTTGTGAGAATGAATGTCATGTAAACGGTATCGAAGGAATTTGGAACTGCTTGATTAAACAATGAGTGCGTGGACACACTAAATTATCGAATTTACATGACATTCAAGATAATCGATTGCATTAGGAAGAAATGTCTGTTTGAGGCCGCGATTCAAACTCTAGGTTAGACAACTTCGGTCACTGACTCTCAGCGGATTTCGGGCAAAAGGTCTGAGACTAAATAAAATTGTCGTAAAAATGTTTCTCAAATATTTGTTGCTCGGTATCGATTTTAAGCTATAGGTTCCGTAACTCATGTATAAAATTAACACACACATCATATGTGTTATGTTATGTGAATGTAATGATAATAAGAGCTCCCATTTTAATGCTGGCATTCGCTATAATTTTTCGTCAAGTACTTCAATAAATGTGTTAATTTTGTGATTCTTATCTTAAATGTTTATAAGATTGTGAGGAACTATGTTGTAATCTTGACTGAAGGGTTGTAATGATCATTTATGTATGTACATGATACAATTTCATATCTTTTATTAGGGTATGTCAAGTAAATACGACCGAAAAGAGACAAAAAAAATTCTTTTCTTCGAATTTTTTAAATTAAACCAAAATTTCCTATTAAAGCTGCCTTCAGTTCAAATAAAATTAATACCAAAAGGTGATTAAAATGTATTAATTTATTAGAGCTTTTGAAATTAAATTCCATTAAGTTGTTAATCGCCTAATGAACCGCCTTACGAAATTCTTAAGGAATAAAAAAAATTACCAAAAATATTTCACAGTGGTTTAAGGTTTAAGGCTATTAAGGCAAAATTAAATTCTGTTTAAAGCTTTTATAAATCTTGTGTAAATTATAATTTTGTTTTGATTGTTATTTACTGAAATTAATGCAATTACGTGTCATTATATTGCCGATGTACCGTGTTATTAAATAAATTTCTTAATAATCCATCTTTTTTTGCTATTCCCGGCTAATTAAAATGAAATCAAATGGTTGTTGGTACATACATACATACATATAAACATTGTTTATGCATGTAATGCTGACAATATTTTAATAATTAATTTAATTTAAAATAAATTGTTGGAAATTTTTGAAATAATTTCATTAATTCATAACATTCATATCACATATCATATCATATCATACCCCTCCAGCCATATCGTGTAAGATTTGTTTGACAGAAATTTTGCTTCACAGCCCATAATCATGCAATTCACACAGATTCCCACACTATATGATCAGTTTAAATTTATTATTCATTACTTTACTTGACCATCATGAAAAGGAAATTATGATGACAGATTAAAAGACTACAGAATGTAACATAAGAGAAAATTAAAATCAATTAAGAGAGGATTAAATTAAGCCCTTCTAAGTAGCCTTTGTTTTTGTTTTTAGAAACTGAAATTGTTTGAAGATTAGATTTTTAAGCTTTTATTTAAGATTGGAAAAGTTTGATTGCAATTTTTATTTTGGTTTGTATTAAATGTCCATTAAATTATAGTTTTTCAAATAATAAGAGAGGGTGGGAGAGTGTTAGACGCTCTTATTTCTACACATTTTGCCAGCTGCTGTTTTATAATTTTTTTTTTTTTCTAAATTTTCAACAACTTTATCTACGTACATTATGTACGTACGTATACGTCTCTTACATTTATGAAAACTATATTTTCCGACACTTTCGTTTTTTGTTTTTCTTTTTATTTTCTCCAACTCAGATTATTTTTTTTTTTTTTTTGTAATTTTCGTTCATGTCCAGTTTTTTTTTTTTTTTTTTTTTTTTTTTTGGTAGAAAATTTTGTTTTGGGGTCTCTACTATTAGTTTTGGTCTTGTCTTGTCCAATATCATATGAGAATATTTGCTTGTTACATTCGACATACAAATCTACGCATGAATGATTTGTGAAAGTGTCATCCAAAAAATGGAAACAAAAAAAATCTCATATGTGAATTGCTCTGTGGCCCTATGATTAGATTTTTTCTTCATCATGACTTTTAAAATATAATTTAAGTTTGTTTATTTGGCTTCGGTATTTCATTTTATGGTACATTGTCTATTGTCTTTTATTTTTGGGATACTTTTTCCGCTTATTATTATGACCAAATGAAAGAAATTTATTTCTTTGCATTAATTTATCCATTTCACTATGGATTTTACCAGCATTTTCTTACCTTTATGCATCACACTCTCTAGTCATGAAGCAATAGAAAATACGCAATCAAATGTAGGGATTTGCTGATTTCTTCTTGATTAATTTTTATAAAAAGTATTTCGTTTTGGAATCCAATCCGAAGCCAATCCATAAAATGTTGTAGGACCTAATAAAACATAAAAAGTTGAATCTTTGCTCCAAAGTGCCTATAAAAATGTTTTTTTAATTTATATTTTGCCAGTCATTTTATGTTTGTTTTTTAAATACAAAGCCATTGTATAATGAAGATAGAAATTAGCTGTCATTTGCCACATATTGTTGCCACAGTTGCTTGTGTGCAGCATTAAATCTAAGGCTACAGTGTTTTTATACTTCCTTAAATATTGTGCTGCATTACGTATTTCTAGAGTCCTCTGTGTATTCCTTTGTCATGCTGTAAGACTGGTACATCAAAGTTGTTCCGCTATGTGTAGTTCAGCGAATCGCTATTTTCGAAATTCTTCTCAGGTACTAACTTTAGGCAATTCCGTTAGGGATATCAAGAAGGGAGTTCGTATAGTAAATGAGTAGTCGACAGAGAAAAATGAGCTGGTTTTCTCCCTGCGATAAGATTCGATGTAGTCGCTGTAGTCTAGTAGGTAGTGTGTTAGCTAATTAGACGAAAGCCAGGGTTCGAAACCCGGTTAGACATCAAAAACGAAATATCAAAAAAAAAAATATTTCTTCGGCGACTTCCTCTCAGCATATTTCTGGCAAAAACTCTGAGAATAAATAAAATAGCTATGAAAAGTTTCTCAAAAAAAATCTGTCGTTCCGATTCGACTTTAAACTGTAGGTCCTGCCACTCATCTACAAAAGTAACACACACAGCATAAGTGGCCAGTTATGTATGATGGCTGACCTAATACGACTATACCTTCATCACATCGAGGGCAAAATGATAGTTGATACGGTGCGTCTTTCAATAAAGTTTCTGGTCAGTATGAGATGATAAACTTTACAGATATTTTACTCTTTTAGAGAATAGATTCACAAATTAAACTATTGATTAAATATTGTAACAACATATTTAAATTTGATTGGCCTTAAGCCTTGTCGCTTTAAATAGAATACTCGTATAAATAATGACACGTTTTCTGATTAAAAAAACTGCTAGAGAATGTTGTTGATGTAATTGAAAATTTAATTAATCAGTTAAGTAATAAATAAATGGTCAAATTGTAATTTTTGAAATTATTTTCGTTCCATATTTGTATAGCAAAAGCAATAATTTTAATACTCGCATGTATACCAATGGTCTGTACATTTAGTATGAAATTTTCATTAAAACATTTCCTAGAAACTTTCAATTATTATTTATGAACATAAATTAAACTATTTCATGTAGTTTATTAGATAGTAGTGGTCTTGCTCTTAGGATGCCAACAGCAAATCAACTGTAAACGAATGTCATTGTAAAACTCAACTCAAAACGAAAATTTGCATTTAATCTACTAACCTAGGTTAATTGTGGTTCGGTCAATTGAATTGCCATAATTTATTAAAGCATTTAAGTTACAATTTAGCATTCAGTAGGTTATTGGAGCATTTAATCGTAATTGTTGGCAATCATCAGTTGAATATTCAATTCATTCATTGATCGTTAAATTATTTCCCTTTGATAAAAAAAAGGTCGAAATTTTGTCTTCTTTCATGCTTTCTTTGAAAGTGAAACAAAGTTAAACAGTTTTGTAAATGTTTAGAAGTGCTGTTTAAAATAAATAAAAAAAAACAAATAAAAGAATAAATAAATAAAATACATTGTTTATTAACCACAATAATGATTATTTATTTATTTTCAGTCAATCATTCATTCATTTAACGAAACAAACAAACGAAAATGCAAACAAAAAATGAACAAATATGCCGCTTTCAATTCAAAATTAAACAAAAAAAATTTTTTTCTCTTTTGTTTTTTATTTAAAAAATTTTCATTGTATTTAATAGAATTTACTTTTTTTTTTTTAACAAAAAAAAAAAAAAATCACACTCACATTCAATATAACAACTCGAGTATATTTTTTACCTCGCATTTCTATTGAATTTTGTTTTTGAAATTATTTTTTGCGGTTTTATAAACACAAATTTTTTTGTATACAAATGAATGGATGGCTGGCTGGTGGTTAGATTAGA
Organism: Sarcophaga bullata; assembly: GCA_005959815.1. Taxonomy (NCBI): domain Eukaryota; kingdom Metazoa; phylum Arthropoda; class Insecta; order Diptera; family Sarcophagidae; genus Sarcophaga; species Sarcophaga bullata. The sequence goes on from QOCX01000097.1 coordinate 63,979, forward strand.
CCGTCAGACGCAGCAGTATCGCAAAGCAACACACAACTTGTATTGAAATCGATAATAATGATGGGGGGAAATCAATACATGTTTATGATCACAGAGTAGCAAAATATTTGTTTATTCAATTTGTTGTTGTTGTTGCTGTTGATGTTGTTGCAATTAATACCGTATTTTATATTACAGTGATATTGTTGTTATTATAACAGTTGTTATTGTAATATCATCTACATGTATTCACATAGTGAAGCGATACGTATCGTTGTTAATACAGAAATATTATGATTAAAGTACACTGTCATCATGCTATTGACGCTGATGACTGATTACAGCGGTTAGTGAGTCATTAGAAATGGGAAAAAATATTTCTAACAAAAACCTTGAGAATGAATAAATTTGCCATGAAAAGTTTCTAAAAAAATCTGTCAATCGGAGTCGCCCTTAAATTGAACAAAAGTGCGTCAAGTTAGGTTCATGAAGCTGGAAGGTTTGTAATGACCAATTAAATAGGTATGCTTGCGTGTGATAAGATAACATTTCGGGACAGTTTTTTACTTGTGGATAGTGAATCTCAAGAAATAGGTTATGTGAGTCTGTTTTATTTCAAAATTGAAAGTTCCGATGTCAAATATGAGTATTCACCACACTCTGAAATCTCAATCATTGAAGAAATAAACTTCAGTTTTATAACTGGCAGAATATAGCGAAGGTTGTAAACAACAATCATGTGAATGGTTAGGCTACAAAGAACGGGTTGCTTATAAATTTCATCATTACAGTTCTTTAAAAATTCTCCCAAATAGAGTTTAATGTGCCATCCCTTTTACTTTGTAATTAGCCAATCTGTTATACTGGCAAATCGTAATGCAGTTTTCAAAGAAGCCATACAGCCTACGTACATGATTTATTCTCATTAAAGTAGTCATAACATAGACAGCCCATAAGCTTAGATATACGTCACTCATTTACTTCTGTTGAATACAAGTCAAGAACCAAAAGAGGATCTTTGTTATTTCCCACGGCCGGATTAAGGTAGAATATGCATTTGGAAACATAAGAGCATCCGTGTTCTGTTCCCTTTCATCAAAAAAACTCTAAACTCTAGTTCTTGTGAGAGCCAGCTGCTACCCTTACTAAAATTAACTAGATTGTTTGGTGGTACATTCTTCTTACAGTACCAATCACTAAACAGCTCAGTGCAAAGGCACTCAGATCTCAATTCCCATAGAGCGGAATGTCATGAAGTACAGAAGTGGAATGCCGATTCCGGTCTGCACGTACAATAGCCATAATAAGGGAATGAATCCGATATTATCGATATTCGCCTCAAAATTACAGTCTCAGTATGTGTTGATTTAAAATCATTTAAAAAGTCTGTGTACTCAAAGAAGCTTAAAAGAAAAAGCCAAGAAGTGAAGAATATTACATCCTTTCGTCTATCTTCCTTCATCCTTTTCATAATCCCTTTGCTTTATTTTAATTTCCTTCATCAAGTTTATTCAGAGAAACAGCTGATTGGTCTTTTGAAACAGATCCTAGGATGACACGGTTGCCATATATTGTTAATGAGAAACAATGCTTTCTGTACAAATATGTTAAGCTATTGAAATTGGGTGTAACGATGAGCAATATTTGTCATTAAGTTGTACGCGGATACCAATGCATGGATTAAAACAGAAAAAGTGGTCAACAGCCGGCGATATTTCGTACAAAACTTCAAAGTCTGTTTTGAAGACAAATAAACTTATGATGAGTTTGGTGAGATTAGCTGCGAACTAGGGAACTGTTATAAACCTGGCGAATTTTCGCTTTTGATCTTTACTGCTTACTACTCCATCATGTGAACGAATACATAGAGAACAACATAAACATCAACAACAACTTTGAGAACCTAGGAAAATTTAATTGCATTGACTGTTGAATGTTGAGCAACTGCAAAATTCTTTTGATAGTAAAAAACTTGTTATTAAGAAACAATAACAAATCAAAACTGAGTTCTAGGAAGTTGACAGGCGAAATTAAATGACGTATAAATGGAGCAAATGGTAATGAATAATGAAGTAATTGTTCTTAGCTGTTAGAATGAAGCAGACACATTCAGAAATCGTTGGTAGTAAGAAACTCCACAGAGTTTAATACTTTTTACTTCCGTCTCTCATAATTCAATTCTTTAAGCAAAAAACTACTGTTATTGCGATTTTAAAAACTGAATTAATAATTAATCAAGAGCCACGAATATGTGCCTTATCAAGGATATTCAACTGATTAATCAGTCATATCCCTAAACTTTTGGAAGTTGCCACATTCTAAACCAATAGCAACAATGCGCATTATCTTACCATACATATTACTAACTAGTTGCTTTATGCTGTAGATGTTAAAAATACGCATTTAAAAGCGTATACCATTTACATTGAAGACGGCAAATACTATGAATGCCATACATTATATCGCAACAGACAACAGAATTGACTGTAATATGAACGTGAAAGTACTTATTCGACCATTAATATAACGTTTAATGGCATACTTTTTACTTATTTTTTTTTGTTTTTTTTGTTTTTGTTTTTGTATTTTATTTGATTTTTATAAAATTTTTTTATTGAAAGAAAGATGATCAATGATCAATAAATAATCGTTTTAATAAAATATGATTTGAAAGTTTTTTTTTTTTTGTCAGTTTCAATTGATATTTCATGAACTCGAATAGAGGGAAACCAATTAAATAAATTCAATTATTTTAATTATTAACAATAACTGTAATATTTTTATTAGAATAGTTTTTATAATTACATGATAGAGATTTACCTTTAGCTGCCTTACTGATAGGCCAAAAGACAGAAATTCTTCATCATGCTTAAAAAATAATCAGTTGATGGAAGTAAACTTTTAAAATCTAATTTAAAACTACTTTGGCATTTTACTAATGTATTCTCGAAACAAGGTACCTTTTTGGGAACATGGCTTATTGAGACCATGTTTTTCTAAGGAGAAAGTGCGTTCTTATCTCTTTATAATACATATCGGAAAGTAGGGCTTAGATGACTTCTCAAACCAATTATATAAAGGAGCCATTTTTTTTTTGAATAATTTTGTGTTGAAAATATGTTATCCTTCAGCTTCATTCAAAGTTCCACTCTTCGGTCTTGTAGTCAAAAGCTTTATCTAACAAACCTGCGCATTACCATCTTCAATAGCACAATTGTGCAGAGAGAACACACACATTGCTTATGCTCTTTTGTTTATTCGTCGATCAGACTTCGGCGAGTGCACATGTTAGCAAATGCTTTGAGATTTTTTTCAGGTTTACACTCAAAAAATATTTTAAGTTGTAAATATTTTAAAAATGCTTTATAAATACCAAGCCTAATATGTCTTAAAGACATTTTAAGACATTAAAATGATTAAGGAAAGAAAACAGCTTTTTGTAGACTAAACGCATTTTTTTTTTAAAATTAAAAGGTGAACCAAAAGAAGCTCCTATAAATATCTAAAAATATATTCCTAATTTTTCAGTCAAAATTTATATACTTTATGCATTTTGAAATGAAAATCAAATATAGCGTATACATTTTTTTGACAGTACATAAATAAATTTCTCTCAATTGGTTCCTATCTCTACTCACTAAACACAACCAAAATATGTTGCTAACCCATGTCCTGAAATATAAAAAGTTTTTGTTGCGCCTTCATACATACCAGACCAGAGTCAGCAATAAATCACTTTTCGATACTTCATAAGTACACATGAAATTGCTCTATGAATGGGTCACAGTATTGAAATCTAACTACTCCGATTCATTCGATCACGACACACATTGATTTATGAATGCAGGTTGCAATGAGTATGGTTACAACGCTGACATCAAAATCACACACATTAAATTATTTGATTCATAAGCCTACTCATTATAGCATTCATAACTTTAGAAAAAAAAATACTCATACATACTCATAAAATGGTAGCGAGCGACTTTTTTCAAATCATTCACTCAAATTACACTGTAAATTTTCAGTCTAAAGTAAATTTAACAGTTTTTAGTCTATTGTTGCATTTACAACAAAAGAAAAAGAACACAACGAGAAACCACAGGAGCAAGCAGACAGAACAAACGCAACTCTTTCTATGACGTATTAGTGGCCTACGTGTATCATACTTTAAAAAAGTTTTTTTGGGGGTTGATTCTTGTGTAAGTTCAGTCAACGGAGAGTAGAAATCAAAAAAATCCGATGCGTAGTGTAAAGTATAGTAGATCGGAGTACTTTCACACTTGACGGAGATGTAAGAGTATGAATATTAAAACATAAGTATGAACGCGTATAAAATTCACGAAATAGGTAATGATTCAAATCTACTCATTTTGAATACTGCATCTGCTGATCTCTGTACATACATAATTGGTGATAAAACCCTTTTCAAGATCAGGATTACCCATTTGCGTGATCCATAAATACCGCGGACCCCCTATCAGTTTAAAGCGACTCTCATCGGAAATTCTTATTTCTACTCCACAGTATAGCCATAAACACTGCAAGAGGACGTTTCTTTTCGCTGTTGGTTGTGACTGAGCTGGCACCCGTAAGGCGTATCCAAGCCACACCGGACACCACACACACCCTAGACACACGGCGAATCTCCATTACAAAGGTGCAACAACAAAATGATTTGCTCAATATCCTGCCTGAGTCTTGGAAGCATTAAAACACGAAAGGACATCGGTATAGGGCTTCGTCGATTTAGCGCGCTTACAGAAACCCCACATTGCTACAGTATTGTTTTTTGGGCTTTTCTTTTAGATTTAAGTAAACTGAGTAGCTTATAAGGCAAGGTTTTCATTTCATCATTAATTGCTATAACTTTGATTCCCGCGTTCAATTCTCAATCGTTCATTCTTTCCTTAAGCTATTAAAGATAGTTCTCAGCAAAACGGTTACATTAAATAATTAACTTCCCCATCATTATCACCACATCCATTAGTACTCTGCAATGAACCAGTTTATAACACTTTTGTTTTTTGTTTGTTTTTTTTTTTTTGCTTGACATTTAATAATAAATTCGTGTCAACATTTTACATGCACATACTCATACACACACACACACACACTTTAAACCCATTTCAATAGATCTGTGGCACACCATATGGCAGAGTAATATCAAAAGAGAGAGAGAGAGAGAAAGAAATATGGACATGCATTAAACGATTGGATATGACAGATGTTGGACACAATACTTGTTGGAGACAATAGTTATGGACACACAACAATACCAAACAATATGCAACAATTAGCCAAGGAAGTGAAAAGAAAATTTCTATTGCAAGGCAACAAAAGAAAATGAAATCAAAACGAAACCAAAGCAAACGAAACGAAGTGAAACAATGAAGTTGAAAAGAAAAAAAAAAACTTTCCACATTTAGTGTCGGGACATCCTTTGCAATTCCCATATAATTAACAACAACAACAACAACAACAATAGCAACAACAACAATAACACGTTTTAAAATTCAATCGATTTTTAAAGCACAACTAAACACACATTATTACGTCTCTCACCTAATAAAACCAATGACAATGGAAACTGGCAACAGTTGTGTGGCTATAATAGAAGTTGCTCACGCCAAATATAGAATAAATAGTTGAATGGTTGGGGTGTAAGCAACAATCTTTGTTTTTGTGATATTATTTCAACATATGTTTGGAGATTATCTCCTACAGATCAGATCATAGTTTATAGTTTATGGGTATATTTTTAAATAAATATGCTGAAATAAGTGTGTGAAAACACACTGGCCAACATAGTTTTTCTTTTATTTCAGAGTAATGTTGTTGTTGTTGTTATTGTTGTAATGCATGTAATCGCTTTTAATTGATTTCATTTAAGCCCGTGTGATTATTATCAATAAAACTATTTCCACTCCACAAGTAAAAGTGATGGGAACTTAAATGAAGGAAATCAAGCATAGAAGTGCAACAATTATGGAAATTGTTTATAACAAAAACAATAAAGAATTAAAGAATCAGTGAAAGTAAACTACTTATAAAGGCTAAGCCACTGTGGGTCTTCTGTAGTATTCATAGTATTTTAAAAAGAGTTTAGGTCTGCCAGAAGAATGAACGGAGAAAAAGTCTCTTCTCAAACCAACCACAGGTCTTTAGTCCAGACACTGTAGACTCATTGTATACTTATTCAGAAAGTGTACTGTAGATTCTCTGAAGATGTAAATGAATTATCTTAACATATCCTTAGACCTTGTAAGGCATTAATGCATCCCGGGATGGAACACCTAAGAGCATATAAGATTCTGGGCAAGAAATTGTCATTGCTGCTACCAAGCAGCTTCTAGAAACTTGTCAGCGTAATAGGCTTGAAGGACACAGTATAGAGATACTATAGATTTAAAATTGAATCATTGGCTATACTTCTGGCAATATTTCTGTCATTCTCTTCTGTCACGAATTTCATTATATTACCTCCACTGTACGTAATGAAACGATTTACGCTTAAGCAACGTTAGGATTCATTGGAAATTAATTACAAAACAAAGATAATTGATCGGAAATAGCACGAAAATGTCGTACAAAATTTGATCGCAGAGAAGGGCCAACCATGTGCGGTATACGCAAATATAATACTAAAGTTCGTGAAACTGATTTTATTGATTTTATTATGCTGCAAGACGCGAAGCGTACACCTAGAAATATCGAAGCTGTGGCTGAGGTTGAAGTCGCCGTAGTCTAGTAGGTAGTGTGTTGGCTTATTAGACGAAAGGCCAGGGTTCGAATCCCCGGTCAGACATCAAAAACGAAATATGAAAAAAAATATTTCTTCGGCGACTTCCTCTCAGCAGATTTCTGGCAAAAACTCTGAGAGTAAATAAAATTGCCATGAAAAGTTTCTCAAAAAAATCTGTCGTTCGGAGTCGACTTTAAACTGTAGGTCCCGCCACTCATGTATAAAATTAGCACACACAACATAAGTGGTGTGAGAAGCTAGGCCGTAATCCTGACTGAAGGGTTGTAATGGCCAATTATGTATGTATGTGGCTGAGATCGTGCATGAGAATTAATCAACATCAACTCGTCATCGTTCTCAAGAATTGAACATTTCACGCACTAGCTTTCGTTGAATTATGCGAAAAGATCTCCGTATGACGCCGTCCAAAGTTCAGTTGGTTCAAGAGTTGAGATCGCATCACCTTCCAATTCGTTTTCGCTTCACTAGATGGACTAACGAGAAATTGCACAATGATGTCAATATTGCAAAAAAAAAAAAAAAAAAAGCAAAGCACATTTCGTCTTGATGGCACATTCGACGTTGATAAGCAAAATTGCAGTATTTGGGACTCAGAAAACCAACACGTGGTCTTACAGAAGCCAATGCACCCTTTACGAGTGACATAAGGACCGTCACATGTTTCTTTGAAAGTAAGGACGTCGCAAATATTACGGTTAATGAAGACATCTATTGTACCATGATAATCGATTTTTTGTACCCGTTCTTCATGGCATTGTTGTGAATGATGTCTGCTTGCAACAGCATGGTACAAGCTGCAACACATCTCATATAGTCGAGCACAATATACTGTACGGTTACAGTACTAAGTCTATACTAACAGCCTGCAAACATGTGAAGAAAGTATCAATAAATACTACAAGAGCTCTTTCAGAATTTCTCAAGAACTCCCCAGCATGTCAACTGCTTAAATATTAAAATAAAAACTGCATTCATTTATGTTTCTTGATTTTGAAGCACGCATTTAGTCGCTGTAAAACTAAGCTAATGAATGCTTTAAATTTTCTTTTCATGATTTTTAACACACTTCAGAGCACAGAGTTTTTATGAAATGCTTGACGTTTTAAGTTCTTCCAAAGAATTGTGTCACTAAAGCTATGATTAAATGTTGTGCTCAAAATTCGTATCAAAAAGAGAAAACTAGAGCATAATGAAAGTGTTTGTTTTTGACTCAGAATTTGTAAAATTGTAAAAAAATATTGAAAAGCTTTACATTTAGTAATGCAAACAAATGCTGCTTTAAACAAGGCGAGGTAGATGCCAGCAGTGCACTTTCCACAGGCACTATTATTGAGGAAAACTTCCATAAGGTGCATACAACAATTTTGGAAAATCTCACAAAGAAGTTGATTGAAAAGCTAAGGCTTAAACGTGTGTTGACCCTATCATGCATGAATGTCTGGTTATCGTCAAAACTGCAAAGTGGGTGTGGCACGAGCTCTTAATCATCAAAAACCATAATGATTCTGATAAGTGTTTGAAGCCATTCCACCAAAAGGAAAACGAATTTAATTTTTCGTTAAGTGATCATGGATGGAACATGGCTTCATCATTTTGTACCAGACTGCATGCAAAAAACAACAATCGACGGGCAAGCTTATAGCCTCAGTATTTTGGAATACACATGGCATACTTAGTCTCATTGGCTACTCTAGGGAAGTTTCGAATCCATCTCTTATAAGTACTTCACGGTGGTAAGTTCAAGAGTTAGTGATGTGCCACTAACTTTTGAACTTATCACTTAAGAAGGATAATTAATTGATAGAATCTTTCAACACACTTACATAATTGGTCATTTCAACCCTTCAGTCAAGATTACGACCTTAAATGAGTGGCAGAACTTACAGTTTACAGTCACCTCCAAACGATAGATTTTTAAGCCAAATTTTTCATGGCAATTTTTTATTTTCTTTAAGTGAGTTTTTGCCAGGAATCCTTTAAACAAAATATAAAGACTGCCACACAGCTATTCAGGCTTAGCGCCTCATTTACAAGTGTGTTGCGATAACGGTGGAATCTGCAGATTTTAAAATTTATGTCCTGAAGACAAAAATCATGCGAATCAACGCAAAATCCTAGATTCGTTTACAATTGGTGCAATTCTGATACGTTGGCAACATTATAACTACAAGTGTGAAATTGGATAAGGGTATCGATAATCATATCGATTATTATTAGTCGATAATATCTGCGTACGTCAATTGCAGCATAGAATACGAATGTGGATTGGAGGATGCTACTCGCAAACGTTCGTGAATTGATGTGTGCGGTAGATAATGCAGTTTCATTGACACTCTGGACGTACAGAACATTATCTGAAGAAACAATTGTTAACATAATTGGGAAGTTGTCTCTAGTTAAGGCACTTTAATCGTACGCAGTATTGCTCTAACAACAGAAATCAGAGAAGCGCTCAGAATCTGGCATAATGGCAGCTAAAGTGATATGCCTTGTATTAAACAACTTGGCTTACGAACTCATCTAGCGAGCTGGGATTATTAGCGCATACAGTTCTGTCCAAATTATGAGTGAATGCGAACACTAGCACAGAAGGGCAGTGGGCACGGCACCATAACTTTCAACTGTAACAGGTTAACCGAAAACGTCGTCGTGCATTAGAAGAGCTTTTTGGTTTGGATCCTGGTCAATTCTAGAAATACTAATAACCGAATGCTGGGCCAACTACTTGCCCAAATGACTCAAGCGCAATCGAAACCGAAAATAGAGTACTGCACCAGCTGGAGCGACAAAAGTCATTGACATTTAGTTAAACAGACATTCCTGAAAGACGTTAAAAATGCAGAGTCATCGCTCTAGCGTATCTTACTAACGTAATACTGAGTTCTGAGGCGATCTCACAGTTGGAACACGGGCGATTTTAATGAATTGAAGTCCCATTTTACATACATAATTCGTTATTATAACCCTTCAGTTATTTATAACGCTTCATGTTGTGTGTGTCCATATTATACGTGGAGAGTAGGACGTACAGTTTAACATCGACTCCGAACGACAGATTCTTGAGTAACTTTCGTGGCAATTTTATTTACACGCAGAGTTTTTGCTAGAAAGCTGTTGAGAGGAAGTAGCTGAAGAAATATTCAAATTTTGTTTTCTTGGAAATTTTGACCTGGAGTTTGTACCCTGGCCTAATATCAAATAACTCAACACACTATCTACAAGACAATGGCGACTTTGAAGTTCCATTTCATTACCAAAAAGAATCTAGTACGTAGTACAATTATGAGCTCTGTGGCTTCGTTTTAAACATAGGCTATGATTTCTTATGTTATGCCCTTACAGTAGTTAGAGAATAACTCCATGCATTTACAACGTATTTGATGAAATAAAAAATTTGTATTTTTTTACGCACCTTTCTCGAACACAGGGTTATTTCAAAGTATATTTCTCCTAATTTACAATTTACCCTAGTTAAGAAGTTAATAGATTGACTATTGCAGATTCTAGAATAATAGGGTTGCCAAATGATTAACTAAATATATAGTAATTCGTATAGAACTCGTTTAAGATGTTTGAAAAGAAAATATTGTTACATTTTGTTACAACTGTAAGATATTTCATAAAGAGAATTATGATGTTAAGCCACGTGAAATAATGAATCCACCACCATAATTATTAATGCGTTACAAGGTATTCTTGTTTTATCAACTACAGGTAAAGACAGGCAAATTGCGAAAACTATTTCCATTTCCATGGTATGCAATTAATGATGATAATTAGTACCACGTTTGCGATTATTAGCAGAGTTAATGAGAGTGTTTGAGAGTACAAGGTGAAAACAAATTTCGTAATTATTACGATAACTATGGTTACGCATTTGTCTGCTGTGAATGTTCAAATGAATTATACATTACACGAGCATTGGTTATAATTGTAACCATTTTTTATTGCTGTTGTGGTTTTTTTGTTTTTCAAATTGTATTTAAACGTTCTTGAAATTCTTAGAATAAAAACAAAACAAAAAGAAAATGTTTTGAAATTAAATTCTTATCCCAACTTGTAGGTGTTAAAACATGTGCAATTGAGTAATTTTTAAAAGGGATAACTTTTTTTTTGTAGTTTGGAGGAAAATTTAAAAGTTTGAAAACCGTTTTTGTATTTATTTGTGATGTACAATTATTCCGGTTAGAGAAAGGAATATTATTTCATTCGTATGGCTGCCATAGCTATCCTTACATTACCTCATTTGAACTGACCAATTTTCGTGCTCTTTTTCAAGTGTGTGGGGTTGTATCTCGACAATGGCATCACTAATGTTGGCCTACAAATGCTCAATTGTCTCTGGTTTGTCGGCATAACACTTTTCCTTTCCTTAATAGTAGCTTCTTGGCGGCCAATTGACATCACCATTTCGGCTAATTAAACAGCCATCAAACGTATGACGTATTAAATCGATTGTGACATGAGATGTGTGCTAAGTTGCACCATCCTGTTGAGATCAAACAACGTTCACATCAATACCATCAAGAGCGGTTAGAAAAAAATCGGTTGTCAAGGTGCGTTAGGTGTCTCTCCCTTGACCGTAATGGTTGTGCCACAAGCCGCACCAAACAGTCATTCGTAATGGGTGCACGTATGGCTTTTCTGACGGCAAAATACGACAATTTTGCTTATTAACGTAGCCAACAAGATGAAAATATGGTTCATTCATGCAGTTTTTCATTGGCTTAATAAGTCCCCACTTTGCTCAAGCTAAATCGGATGCATTACGTTCAGTGGAGATAATATACTGAATTTTGTGACAGAATATGATGACACAAGTATTTCCCAGATTCGAAATAATTATGTGATTCAAAATTTAAGCCGATAGATTGGCCCACTCTATAATAACGTTCAATTGTCGGCAGACGTTATTCAACAATTGCTTAGCGATGCGCCGATTGCGACGTTTTTTTTTCATTTTGGTTAAAATTCAGCAATTTTGGCAAGATCTTGCTGATACATGCACCTTAGCCAGGTTAGGAACTAGCTTCTCACACCATTTATGTTTTGTTGTGTAAGTTTTATGCATGAGTTGCAGGACCTACAATTAAAGTCCACACCGAACAACACAATTTTTGAGAAACTTTTCATGACAATTTTATTAACTTTCAGAGTTTTTGCCAGAAATCCGTTTAGAGGAGGTCACCGAAGGAAATTTTCTTTATATTTCCGTTTTGTTGGGGATGCTTGAACGTCTTGTAAGCTAACAACACTACCTTACTAGTACTACGATGACTTCAAGCCTCACTTCTCAAGCTAAATCGATGCTTACGTCAGTGAGATAATATACCTGAATTTTGTGACAGAATATGATGACACATAGTATTTCCCCCCCGCAGGATTCGAAATAATTGTGATTTCAATTTAAGCCGATAGATGTGCCGCACTCTAGTAATAACCGGTTCAATTGCTCGCAGACGTTATTTCAACAATTGCTCAGCCGATGCGCCCGGATGCGACGTTTTTTTTTTCATTTATGTTAAAATTCAGCAATTTTGGGCAGACTTGCTGACTACATGCACCTTAGCCAGGGGTTAGGAACAGCTTCTCACACCATTTATGTTTTGTGTGTAAGTTTTAATGCATGAGTGTCAGTGACCTACAATATTAAAGTCGCACACCGAACAAGCACAATTTTTGAGAACTTTTCATACAATTTTATTAACTTTCAGAGTTTTTGCCAGAAATCCGTTTAGAGAGGTCACCGAAGGATTTTCTTTATATTTCCGTTTTGTTGGGGATGCTTGAACGTCTTGTAAGCTAACAAACTACCTTACTGATGACTACATGACTTCAAGCCTCTCAAGCAAACACTAAACATAAACTTACAAGGCGTTGCCAAATTGTCTTCAAAAACAAAAAAAAAAAAAAAAAAAAAAACAAAAAAAAAAAAACTTTTTCGTTAAATTTGTTAATTTTTCTTTTTTCTAAAATCTTCAAACCTTAAATAACAGTCGATTTAAGCATTTAATAACACTTAATTCGTAGCATTGTAAGAAAGTGAATAAATGAACAATTTAAGATATTGAGTGTATGTTAATGAACAAAAATTATTCCCAAGATTGTCATTCAATGAAAATAAATTTAAAACGCTTACCATGCGGCACAGCAAGAAGTCATCCAACCAACCAACCAACTGTCAAAAGCAAAATAATTTTAAAGAATAATTTTTAAGGTTGCGTGAATTATTATTTCCACGAATACAATAACAATAGCAATAACAAAGTGAAGAAATAATTCTTAATTTTGTTTTGAAAATAATTTTTCTAACGAATTTAAATTATGGACTGTCTTTCTCATTTACGCAGCTAAACCATGATACAACGTTTAATATTTTGTCATAAAATGTTAATACTCTTGGTATACCATTTGAAAAAGAGCATAAATTCTCTCTAATTTCCAAGTAAAACTTGGTGGCAATATCTTCCTATGTCTGTAATAAATGCATGAATTGGCAACAAAACCTTAAACATGTTTTCAAGCGAACATTTATGAAATTCAGAGAAAAATCCTCAAAAATTTTATTCGTTATGTTTCATTGAATTTATTTTATTCATCTATTGCTGCACGTATCTACTGATGCAACAACATGTTGAAAGCAAAATGCAACAAAAAAAAAAAAAAAACAACTCTGAACAATCACTGAAGAAATGTCTGCTTAAATGGCCTGGTTGACGTTTAGAGTATGTGCCACACATCGATTAACATCAACCGTGAAAATGAACACAACATTCAAACCCAGTGACTCAGTAACAATCGTTGCTCATCCCATAGCAGTGTGCCACCAAAGGCATTCAATTCAATTCAATTCAAAGTTGAATTTGGAGCATTCAAAGTGCACAAAGATAATAATTTCACAGTGTACAGCAACACTGGCAAGCAACATGACAGTGAAGATAGTGTTTAATGCTTAGGGGAACAAGTTACAATCGACATACAATGCCTGACAAATTCTATGTGCAATGTAACGAGTACAGTACTTTGTGTGCTGCATGTTTAAATATTCAAGATCATTTAACAATTGCTGCTCTTGTCGTTGAAAAATTTATTCTTAATGGCACGGATCACGCTAAGCCATACTAAAGTGAGCTCTTTTGATCAATGCAGCCAAGCTACCACCCGCACCGGTTAAACCTCGCCTACGTCGTCTGTGGTGTATCCGTATCAAGGAGGGTAGATCACACCAACCAGCTAAAAACCACTCCTTTAAGCTTTTACTCTTAAAAACTAAAAAGCACTATCGATAGAACAATCCTTCTGCAGAAATGTGTTGTTAGCTAACACCTAATTTAAGCTTAAAGATTTGAGGAAGATATATAGTATGGAAAAGGAAAAACACAAAAGAAACAGCCTTTCGGAGCATGAGCAACCTCTGACATTTTGGAGCGACGACTAGGTGACACGGTCGCCGGGCGATCAGCGGAGAGGCTGCGTCCGCTTCCCTACACCCGCCCCTTTGCATTCCTGACGACAGCCGTGGGCGCCCTTACTAGCCCCTTGCTATGGCGCAGCCTCATCACCGCGCTGAACATCTACCCACCACCTCGACAGAATCACCAAGCCCACAATCACTACTACAACAACAACAACAATAGCGCACACTAGCTCAACCTCCCACCTCCACTCCAATCGGTCGCTCTAGAATATCCTCCGCGCAGCCGTTTGTCACCTTCTTCTAACTGCACAATGATATGGCTCATGTGCGATGGAGGTGAGTG
>QOCX01000097.1:83511-98286 GCA_005959815.1 Sarcophaga bullata
TACTATGACTACACAATTTAAAAAAAAATTTTTTTTTCTTCTTCAAATGGTTTCAATGAACTTTAAATTGAATGAAAAAAATTAAACGAAATAAATAAGAAATTAAGTGCTTTAAATATAAGGAAAAATAGAATTACAAAAAAAAAAAAAAAAAAAACCAACGAAAGAAAGAAGAAAAAAAGCAAAAGTTTTGTGCTTTTGAAACACCTCTAACCGATATTAACAAGTGCTTTACGGATTGGATTTCTTTTTTTTTTATTTTTTTGGTAAAATTTCCATTGAAATTTACTCCTTTCACTAGCAGTTAAAAGCAAACGAAAAAAAGTTGCAGCAGCAAAAGTTACGGCAACAACTACTGCCATTGGTAACAGCCCAGTTTTGCACCGAAAAGAAAAGAAAAAAAGTAAGCCAAGTTTTGTGGTCCTTACCAGTTTTAAAGACAAAAATCAAAAAATTATTTAAACAGTCTGGCAAATTTCATAGTTTTCGTGTTTATGACCTTTACAACAATATAAACAAAAACAACAACATCATCATTTTCATTTCAAAAGTGGCTTAAACTTGGTTTTTAGCTTAACAAAACAAAAAAAAATTTTTTAAGAGTAATTATGCAGTTTAGTTCAGTGTTGCTTAAGAAAAAAATTCAAAAAAATTAAAAAAAAAAAAAGGAGAGAGAAGTTAAATCATAAAAACCTTAAAGCACAGATATTGTGTATTACACGTCTACATAGTTTTTTTTGTTGCATATTAATTTGATAGTGCATGCATGCATGTTAGTTCAGTGAAGTTAAAAAATAAAGTTTTGTTGCGATTGCTTTTTAAAGCCAAACCAATAAAGAACTAAAAAGGTAAGTTTGATGATTTTTTTTTTATTTGATTTCATTTCATTTTATTAATTTCTTTTCATATCTTTTTTTTATTCCATTTCGTTTTTGTTTTAAAATGAAAGTGAAATTTTTTATTTCATTTCGTTTGTTTTTTTTTTCTTTTTGGTTGAAATACCCGACAAGAATAAATAAAAACGAAAAAATGAATGGATTTTTACAAAAACTTTATTTTCCGTAGTCTCATATAAGGTAGTATGATACCACCACAAAATCCACATACAGTCAGCGTCAAAAGAAACTGTACATTAAGAAAAAATTTAAATTAATAAATTGCCGTTATTTTTATTTTAAAATTGTTTCATTATCAATTTTTAAAATTGAAGAAAAGAAAAAAAAAACAAAATATTGTCAAATATTTTTCGATCACTCTCGTTAAGTGGCAAAAGTTGTTAGTATTTTATCCTTAGCGTACAGTTTCTTTTGACTCCCACTGTACGTAAATACGCAGAATAAAAATAATAAAAAAGAAGGAATGTAAATAAAATTAAAATATGCAAATAAAATTATTAAATATTCTCCGAATAGCTGTGTAAGAATTTATAAAAAATACTTGTGATGTAAATATTTTTATAATTTTTTTTTCTTTTTTTTTGCGCATATTAATGTGTAAACACTAATTTTATTGCCTTTTTTAATTAGTTTTTTTATGTCATTTAACCCTCTATCAAAAATTGTGTTTAAAAACAATTGTAATACATTCCCTAGCCACTAACATCTATTTTTGGTAGTAAAATCTAAAGCATGTGTTCATGAATAATAAATATTTGGAAAGAAGCTCTAAAATTTTATGCAACTAAAAATAATACAAAACCAATTTTTCACAAACAATCATAAACATACACCCACAAGATAATCGGCTCATTACAAGCAGAGATCAACAATGAATCGTTTTTTCACTACTCATAAGTACTCATGACATTTTGATTATGAGTAGCTCAACAATATTGAAATTTAACTTCTCGGATTCATTTGTACTCACTACAACGTTGATTTATAAGTACAAGTTACAATAAGTATGAGTACAATGTTGACATCGAACTCATAACATTCGAAATATGTTTGATTCATACACCAGCCTACTCATTTAGATTCATAAATTTAGAAAAATACTTATAATACTATAAATGATTGCAGTAATTCCAATCATTCATCAAAATTTACAGTTTTATATTGTTGCATTTACAACAAAAGATAAAAGACACACAAGCAAAAAACACAGAGCAGCAAACAGAGCATACACCCAACCTTCGAATGAGTATTGTAATGTTCGTACGCGATTCATACTTATTTTGTGATTGTCGTATATGTTGAGTCACGGAGAGTAGAAATCAAAAACATCAAGCGTAGTGTTAAGTATGAGTATGATGAGTACTTCAAACTTTGAATATGCAGGTATGAGTATGATATTAAAAGAAGTATGAATACGTATAAGTATCAGAAATTATGAGTATGATTCGAATCTACTCATCTTTTTTAATTCTCATTGCTGATGTCTGATTACAACCCTTCAGTCAGGGATTACGATCGAGTTGCCTCTTACCAACATATATTATGTGAGTTAATTTTATACATGAGTGGCAGCAGCTACAGCTTAAACTCGACTATGAACAGTTTTTGAGAAACTTTTCATGACAATTTATTTTAATCTCAGAGTTTTTGTCAAATTCATGCTGAGGGAGGAAGTTGCCGCAGAAATCTTTTTTCATATTTTTTTTTTTGCTGGAGATGTCTGAACTGGAGTTTGAACCGTGGCCTTACGCTCTATTAAGCCAACACACTACTACCTAGCAGACTACGACGACATACAGCATAACATAATCATAAATATGGGAGTTCTTTAAAGACACAAGGAGTCTATATAATGTTAAGGAAAATGCTTACATTTGCGTACAAAAAGTGATCAAATTATGATAGCTACATGACGATGAAACTAAATCCACTATAAATGATTGCAGTAATCCAATCATTCATCAAAATTTGACAGTTTATTATTGTTGCATTTACAACAAAGATAAAAGACACACAAGCAAAAAAACAGGCCAGCAAACAGAAGCATACACCCCAACCTTCGAATGAGTATTGTAATGTTCGTACGCGATTTCATACTTATTTTGTGATTGTCGTATATGTTGGAGTCACGAGAGTAGAAATCAAAAACATCAAGCGTAGTGTTAAGTATGATGTATGATGAGTTACTTCAAACTTTGAATATAAGCAGGTATGGAGTATGATATTAAAAGAAGTATGAATACGTATAAAGTATCAGAAATTATGAGTATGATTCGAATCTACTCATCTTTTTTAATTCTCATTGCTGATGTCTTGATTACAACCCTTCAGTCAGGGATTACGATCGAGTTGCTCCTCTTACCAACATATATTATGTGAGTTAATTTTATACCATGAGTGGCAGCCCAGCTACAGCTTAAACTCGGACTATGAACAGTTTTTGAGAAACTTTTCATGACAATTATTTTAATCTCAGAGTTTTTGTCAAATTCATGCTGGAGGGAGGAAGTTGCCGCAGAAATCTTTTTTATATTTTTTTTTTTGCTGGAGATGTCTGAACTGGAGTTTGAACCGTGGCCTTACGCTCTATTAAGCCAACACACTACTACCTAGCAGACTACGACGACTACAGGCATAAACATAATCATAAATATGGGAGTTCTTTAAAGACACAAGGAGTCTATATAATGTTAAGGAAAATGCTTACATTTGCGCTACAAAAAGTGATCAAATTATGATAGCCTACATGACGAGGAAAACTAATCATGTTTATTTATTGAGAAATTTTTAATGCCACTCCTCTCCACGTTTAAGTTTATGCCAACACTAGAGTTGGCCTAAAACAGTATACCTATTTTTGAAATGCTAACCTCAATCAAAATCGAACTATAAAAAGTTCTAATGAAGCCAAAAGAGGATCTCACTGTCGGAAACTAATGCCAGATAGCCAATTCCGCGAGAAGCTTTATTCACACAATTCACCCACTTTTTTTGCCGCCTTATTATTTTACATTTTTTAAGTTTCAATAATCAGTTCTTCCTATGACAGTCTAGGTCCATATTTCGTTGCCCACATAGAACACCCTCTGTGAAGACGTATTAGGGTGTGATGGTAAAGAATTTTTTATTGGATTGAATCCTACTCTCGATATTTCTTAATGATCATTTTCGTTATATTAAGTTGAAGATGTTTAGGTATTCCTAGGTGTATTATCTTGAAGGAAGTTCAAGTCTCTTAATTCTATTTATAAATTTGAATTGCATGGCAATAATCTTTGTTGCTCTTTCTGGAGTAGGAACATGTAACTACTCGGTTTTATAATCAAGCACTTTAGACTGAACACCACGCCAATTTGAAGTCTTTTCTCCGATAATTATTAAACTGAATACACAACACATTTCCAATCACGCTTAAATAGTTCAGAGCTTTAGAGAACCTATTTAAAGAATTCTGTCATCATTCAATATGCTGCAGAACACCTAATCTGTAAAGAGGACAACCGCATAGGAATCTTTTCATTTGTATATGTATGTTAGCAAGGCAGGATCATTACAAATAAAGTTTTTATGGAAGCTGTTGTTTGTTCGAAATGTTTTTAATAGAAGGTGGCCAATATTAAAGTCGTCATAGCCAGTAGGTAGTGTGTTAGCTTATTAGACAAGGTTCAAATCCCAGAACGAAATATGAAAGAGTGAATGGCCACTTCCTGTAAGCAAATCTGGCAAAAAAAGTTTTTCAAAAAATCTGTCGCTCGTAGTTGACTTTAAACTGCAGCTGCTGCCACTTATGTATACAATGAATCCTGACTGAAGGGTTGTAATGATCAATTATGTATGTATGTAGGCGTTTGACACGCTTCATGTTGAAGCACTTTGAAAACGAATTGAGGGATCGAAAACAACGCTTAACATAATAAATTTTATATCCTTACCGAGTATAACCTGTTATATTCAGCAGATAACGTTTGATCACAATGTACGCATATATTAAGTTCGTTATAATTCGCAGAATTTCGTTGATAGTGTTGACAATTTGAAAATAGTTTGCATACTCTACTACGTACGCTGCCATTCCTAGAAAAGCCATTTAAAATCTGTTAACTAAACTAACGCTTAACAAAAATAAAAACAAATAGAAAAAGTTAGTTGTCTTTGTTTTTATTTTTTATTTGAATTTCTATAAAAAGTTTAACAATTTCAATAACAATAAAAGTAAATCGTAATGAAAAACAGCGTAAATCTAAAGATAATCGAATCGTATCATGGATTACATAAAAATATGACACAGAAATGATGAACAAAAAAAAAAAAAAGAGGAGGGGCAAAAACGGTACACAAATTCAGGTCAATTACCAAGAAACTGTAAAATATGCAATTTGCTGATGGTGAAAATATGACAACGGGCGTTAAAAATTTATGGATGGATAGTTGGGTGACTTTATTTGAAGTTTAACTAAAAATAAAACAACAACAACAACAAAAGTAATGTTTAATGATAATAATAATGATAAATGAAATAATAAATATTTAAACACTGTAATAAATATTTATTTTTATGTGCTCTTAACTTTTTCTATTCTAAGAATAAAAATATTTTCGAAAATGTTTATAAAAATATTTGCTTAAGTCTTAGAAAAGGATAGCGGAGCTTAAAGTTGAAAATATTTCTAGATTCTAAATAAAGGATGGACCATTTAAAGGTTTAAATTTAAAAATGCGATAAAAAAACGGTTTGAAATTTTGCCAAATTTATGTTTTTGTTGTGAAAGACATTTTTTTGGGTTTTGTATGGCTGCCGCAGCTATCCTTATATTACCTCATTCGAACGAATCAATTTTAGTTTCTTTTTCGAGTATATGACATCACAACTGCTGGTCTTCAAATGATCAATTGTTTTTGGTTTTTTGGTGTTACGCAGAAAATAGTCCAACGGCCAATTAACATCATTAAGTCGGCTAATAAAATAGCCATCAAACCTTTGACGCAATAAATATATTGAGGTATGGAATGTGTTCCTATTGGAATATAACATTGTTCACCTCAATACCATGAAGAGCGGGTACAAAAAAACCTATTATCATGGTACGATAGGTGTCTCCATTGAGCGCAATGGTTGAGCCACTCCTTATTTTCAAAGGAATATGGGCCAAAAATTGCTTCTGCTCCACAAACCGCACCAAATAGTCACTCGGATTGGGTGTATTGGCCTCTATAAGACCAAAACTGAACTCCAAATACGGCAATTTTCTTTATTAACATACCTCCCAGTATGAATATGAGCGTTACCCGAAAAGATAATTTATTTTGGCAAAATCAACATCATTGTGCAGTGTCTCATTGATCAAGGGTTCAACTCTTGAGGCTATTGCACATTGCTAAGCGTCATGCCTAGATCTTTAAAAAAAAATTGACGAAAACTAGTGCGTGAAATGTTCAATTCTTGAGAACGATGGCGAATTGATGTTGATGGATTCTTATGTACACTTTCAGCCACAGCTTCGATATTCCGAGTGTATATGGGTACGCACGGTACCAGCACGTTCACAGTAAACTTGCATATACCGGACACTGTTCGTTCTTCTCTGTGACCAACTTTTGATTGAAAATTTCCTGTTATTTCCGACCAATTGTCTTTGTTTTGGCAATAAATTTCTAATAAAGCCCATTATTCATTACGTTCAGGGCGGAGATAATATGCTGAATTTTTTGATAGAATTGAATGACAGAAGTATTACCAGATATTTGAAATAACCGATGATTGAAATTTAAATCGATAGATGGCTCACCCGACATTTCTGTTTTAAAATGAAGGGAGAAGAAAAAAAAAACTCTCACTTTTACTCTGCATTTACTTGTGTATGGCATTTAAAAACAAAAAAAAAAAAAACAAAAAATAGCTTTAAATTGAATATTTGCGTTTTAAAAAGAAAGTGTCATAAACATGTGAAATTTATTCAATAAAAATAAACCAACAACAATAACAAAACCAAAGTCAAACAGCTTGACAATCATCAATACCCACAAAACTAGATGTTGGACCGTTGTTTTGCTTAAGAAAAATTAAATAAAAGAAAACAAAACAAAAAAAAAAACAAAAACAAAAATTGATTTGACTCATGCTAGCTCATGCTCTTCGTCATCGTCATCAGCATCTTTATTAAAGCAGATAAAGTTAGGCAAGAGCAGCAATACAATGAGCATCATCTTCAGATTATGCGTACGTAATACAATCATTTTGACTGACTTTTTTGTAATGGGCGAGTGTGAGTATGTTTGAGTGTGTGGTAAACCTTTTTCTCTTTTCAGAAAATGAAAGCAAAAATCAATATTTAAACCTGTCTCACTCTCTCTCTCTTTCTTTCTCTTTCTCTCTCTGCAATAGTTTTCTTGCCCTAAGGCCTAGGCATACATATGTATGTGTAAGGTATGTTGTGCCTGATTAGTTCCCAATATGTTGGCCCTTTTTAGGGGGGGTGCCCAGAATTACTAATCCAAACAACAACATTATGTTACTGACTGAATGGTAACTTGTTAATAGAAAAATAAAAATAAAAAACTAGTTTTTTTGTTGTTGTTGTTTTTTGTTTCATTAAATTAATTGGAAGAGTTTTTCCGTTTTCTTTCTTTTCTACCACCAGACCAACCCCCCCTCTATATTTTTTGGTTAATCTTCACAAAGTTTTTTGTCTTGCATAATCGAAATTAATTTAAACTTTATCCTACGTATTCTTTCAAACGTTGAGACAACAACAATAACAAAACAAAACAAAAAAAGTTTGGTTGTTTATTCCCAAAGGTCAAAGAGTAAAAGCAAAAGCATTTTTGTATGATTAATTAAATGTTAAGCGGAAATTCGATACGAAATTTCATTTCATTCTGCCGTGATGTGAGAGAGAAAATGTTCGTTCATCTATCTTAAACAAAAGATGGCGAATTATGTTTGTGGATTAATTAATTGAAATATTTAAAGGAAATGACATTAAATATTATAAATTATGTGTACAGTAGAATTAAAATACTTTACAAGTTCGGAATACTTTGGAAATTATTACAAAGGGTGGATCATCTATCGATTTAAATATGAAGCATTGGTTATTTCGAATCTGGCAATACTTCTGTCATTCTATTCTGTCACAAAATTCAGCAGATTATCTCCACTTACATATACATGCAATCGAATTACGTTTGAGTAACGTTGGAATTTATTGGAAATTTTATTTTCAAATCAAGGCAATTCCTCGGAAATTGTACGAAAATGTCAAACAAATTTGTCGCAGAGAAGAACCATGCGTACAACCATATACACCCCGAATATCGAAGCTGTGGCTGAGAGTCTGCCATCGTTGTCAAGAATTGATCATTTCACGCACCCAGTTTTCGTCAATTTTTTTTTGAAAAGATCCTCGTACGCAGGCCTTACAATGTGTAATAGCCTCAGAAATTGAACCCTTGACCATCCGCTTGTTCCTTCGCTAGAGGGATCAATGAGATACTGCACGCATGATGTCCGATTATGCCAAAATAAAATTAATCTCTTCGGGTGGAAGCTCATTTTTCATCTTGGGGGGTACGTTAGTAAGATAAATTGCTAAATTTGGGGCTCAGCTTGGTCTTATAGAGGCAATAAATCATTACCGCGCAACTATTTGGTGCGGCTTGTGAGAAAAGTAAGCAATTTCTTGGCCCATATTCCATTGAAAATGAGAACAGCGACGTTACAGTCAATGGAGACACCTATTGAACCATGATACCCGATTTTTTTATACCCTCTCTTCATGGTATTAATGTGAACAATGTTTGTCACACATCTCATGCTACAATCGATTTATTGCATCA
Source organism: Sarcophaga bullata (assembly GCA_005959815.1). Lineage (NCBI taxonomy): Eukaryota > Metazoa > Arthropoda > Insecta > Diptera > Sarcophagidae > Sarcophaga > Sarcophaga bullata. Next base: position 92,244 of record QOCX01000097.1, read on the forward strand.
AACCTTTGATAGCCGTTTAATTAGTTCAAATGGTGTTATGAATTGGCAACCAAGAAGCTGCGATTTGACACAGTTGGACTATTCTCTATGGGGCTTCGTTAAACTGGAAACAAGTGAGCCTTTAAATTTTAACATTCGTGATGCCATTGCCACGATACGACCCCGCCTACACTTGAAAAAGAGCACAAAAATTGTTGTGATCGAATAAGGTACTGCGAGGCTAGCCGCTGCAGTCAAGTAAATGAAATAATATTCCATTTCTAATGGGAACAATTGTATTTCACTACAGAAAAATAAATTTCAAACAATTTCAAACAGTTTCTGTTTTTTTTTTTTAATTCTTAAATTATTAAATGGCCCACCGTATAGTTTTTTTTGTTCAAAATTAATCAATTTCATAGGTTTAATACCTTCTGGATGGAGTGATGGAAACTAAATTGTACCAAATAGGAGATTGTTTTTAATTAAAACCATTTTACACGATGCCGTCTACTAATGCTATGCATAGTGCTAGGGCTCAGGCAATTAGTGGTGGTAGAGACAACCAATGAATTCACTCTACGAGAGATGCAAGTACTATACAGAGATGTGTGATGTTCAAGAACAAGTTACAACACGTCCAGGACATACAACACTAACAAAAAATGAGTCAGTATTACGACTTGGCTTCGCACACCATCCCTGTTGTATATGTTGATTTTATTAATGAATGGCGAGTACGAACAAAAAAATTTTTGAGATACTTTTCATGGCAGAATTATTACCATACTACCGGGACTTTAATATTGGTCTTTAAATTTTAGTAAAAATGGAGGTGGGAGGGGCAAACTGAAATTGCACATCTACAGTAACAAAGTTTATTCACTTAAAATAAACAAAAAAATATTTTTTCTTCAATTAAAGTAATTTTACCCCCTCCCTGGGTGATAAAAAAAATGATAAAGTTAAAGAATGTATTCTGACAGTCTGAAATGAAAATAATTTTTTGTTTACAAAATTAATAAAAAAAAAAGAAAAAATAAATAAAAAAAATTTATGACTGTTTTAATGGCCGACTGCCAAACAAAACCAAAAAATAAACAAAAGAATCGTTATGGATAAAGACTTCCTTTTTTCAGCTAATTTTTCAATTTAAATGATGACCATTTTACTTCTACAGGTTTGCTCTGCAGAAACGCTACTGAAAACAGTCACTGTTAGGGGGCTTATAAAGACAGAATGAAAGAATATTTTCTACAACAACAACATCATCACAATTGTCAAATTGGCAAAGATAAACAAGTAATTTGAGAGAGAAAAAAAGAGTATTTTTTTCGACTTCTATTGAATAATAAAAAAAGAAAAATTATAGAAATTTTATGAATTGTTTAATAATTGAAAAAAGAAACAAATTTTATTATAAAAAATTAAAGAAAATTTAAGAAAACTCAACAAAACTTACCATGACACCAGGCGGACAAAGTTTTATTTTCATTTGCAGACACTTAGACTTGACAACTGTAAAAAAAAAATTTAAAAAAAAAAATTATTTTTTTAAATGTTTTTTTTTTATAGGAGTTTTGATTGAATTGATTGGAAAATAAAATGAGAAAAATTGAAGACACATTCATTGACCTCTTAACAGAAATTAAATAGAAAATAATATTGTACATACGCATGTACACCTAGTGACAAGAACTTGTTTTCGTACACATTAAAAGTTTAGTTGTTTGAAAATATTTCTTATACAAAATAAATATGTATGTGGTATGTGTTAGACACATAAGCTCTTTAAAATGATGTATTATTTGAAATCGTATTATTTATTTTAAATATTTAAAGTTAAAAATAAAATGGTGACCTACAGTGATACAATGAGGCACATCTTAGTACTGTAGCTACTGGCACGACCTCCGTTAACATCAAGGCAAGGCGAATGAACCGAAACTAATAACAATCCAGCTAAGTCGATATATACATAATTGGCCATTACAACACTTCAGTCAGGATTACGGCCTAGCTTCTCACACTACTTATGTCGTAGTTGTAAATTTTATACATGAGTGGCGAGACCTACAGTTTAAAGTCGACTCCGAAGGATAGATTTTTTTTGAGAAAATTTAATTTTTGCCAGAAATATGCTGAAAGGAAGTCGCCGAAGAAATATGTTTTTTTCATATTTCGTTTTTGATGTCTGACCGGGGATACGAACCCTGGCCTTTCGTCTAATAAGCCAACACACTACCTACTAGACTACGGCGACTACATCGAATCTTATCGCAGGAAGAAAAACCAGCTCATTTCTCTCTGTCGACTACTCATTTACTATACGAACTCCCTTCTTGATATCCCCAACGAAATTGCCTAAAGTCAGTGCCTGAGAAAAATTTTTTCGGAAAATACGATTCGCTGATCTACACACAGCGGAACAAATTTGCTGTCTCATTTAATTATGCAGCAATGAGGAAACAGCAAGTAACAGACTCATAAAACATAGAAATTATTTTTTGATCGACAGCAGGGATACCCATTGTCATTGTCAGCATGTGACACATGTGGCCCTTAAACAGCATCAAGTGTGCTATAAATCCCCATAATTGTGAACAAGATTGAAACAAACATAGTCTGGTTTGCAAAATTTACTAATACCTAGGAGGGTAAGGACAGTCACTGGAAAAAGTATACGAACACTACGTAAATTCCTGCTAATTTTTTGTTTTCCTTTTTTCTAATAGTTTTCTTTTTTATATTCGCTAATAATAGCCTTAATAATTTGAAAAAAAAATTGCTTTTTTACTTCACTGTATATAAATGATACACTCAACTGAGATGCTGTGAGAAGTTTGGTTCTTGTAGTATAGGAATTTTTCTATGTGACCATCTACATAAAGAGTGTAGCGTAGTTTCCATAGATTGCCCTTCGCTCAGGCTTAAAATCTTTACATCATCATCTTATAGAACGTTAAGTACGACGGAATATTGTATAATCATAAACATGTGCTAAATATTATCATAAGCTAAGTTCATCTTTACGTTCTTAGATATGATACCATCTGGACTCAGAGACTTAAAGGAACATAAGCTTTTATTCGATATATCATATGCATTTCTGTTTGAACCCTCCAGGGTCGATGAAGTCAGTTTTTGACAACCAGGGAAGTGAGTCTCGAACAGTACATTCACGTGTACATAACCAAATGAATTTTTACTGCCTTAAATTTGAAAACAACAATTCGTCAAATACATACATACATACATACATACATATATAATCGGTCATTGCAACCCTTAGTAAGGGTTACCTCTTGGCTTTTCACGCCACTTATGTATGCTGTGTGTGTTAATTTTATACGCGAGTAGCGGGGGACCTACAGCTTAATGTCGACTCCGAACGACAGAGTTTTTTTAGAAACTTTTTCATGCATATAATCAAATAGCGATTTGTAACCGTAGATTTCATTGAAGTTTCATTTTTCAAAGAATTTAAAGAGAATACAAACAAATGTTTTCCTAAACATTATCGTTTATCAAAAGATTTGACAGTTGTTAGTTGCATTTTCTCTTGTACTGTACTTTGAAATGATTGTGATGTAGAAATTGTGCTGAACGAAGCACAGTAGCTCACAGCTTATTTCAATTAGCAACTATAAAACGAAATTAAAATCATATTATTTTGGAAACCATGCATGACATTAAAAAAAACTTCATCTGAGTCTATAGAACATGTTCGAAGATTGAACAAAAAAAAATTAATTTTTCACCAGTCCCAAATGGATTGGAAATTAAAGAGAAATTAGCCCCAAACTACTAGAAAGTTAATGGAATTTAGCAAAAAAAAAAAAATTCTGACAGCTGTAATGAAGCAAATAGGAGGTCATATTAAATTTTAAAATCGACAAAAAAAATTTAATCAATTAATCTTTCTAATTGTTTTTGTTATAGCAAGGGGTTGAAATAAGCTGTGAATAATTGTTTCATCAAAAAAACAAAAAAAAAATATCATTATCCATTACAGCATTCTTTAAACACTTTAAGAAGCTTTTTTTCTTCTTTGTTTAACAAATCTAAAAGATTTAAAATATTTGATAACAAATGCTTGCAACCAAGTTGAATAAACTAAGCAAACTACAATTACAGTGTTTCCGAATGCTTTTCATTAATGCACACGCTTCGACACACTTCTAAGAAGAAACGAAAGAAATTGAAATGGAAAAACAAAGTATTTCAAATTTCACTTTCTTAAACTTGTACTCGGTATTAATACAAATCGTTATAGTTTATCAATGGCAATGGCATACACTGACAGTCTCAATACCAACCAAGTGGGTAAAATAAAAAGTAATCCGAATAAATACAACACTTGGCAAGAAAGTGTAGAAATATAAATCCACAATTTCAATAAAAATTTCTTTCATTTTTATTTCTCTATACAATATCATACCCCATACAGCTGTATAATGCAACAGATTTAAGAACATTTCATTTCATTTCAATTCAATTCACTTGAATTTAATCAAACATGTTACTCGTCTTCGAACAATTTGAAATATTTAAAAAAAAAAAAAAAAAAAAAAAAAAAAAAAAAAAAAAAAAAAGACAATATTCATATATATGTACAAGTGGGCGTTCAAAAAGAAGCTGTACATTAGAATAATGATATATACATTCATAAATTACCATTATTTTTATTTAAAAATTGTTTCATTACCAGTTTTTAAAAATTGAAAAGAAAAAAAAAATAAATAAAAAAGAATTCCAAAAAATTTCGACATATTAAAATTGTTTCATTGCCAGTTTTTTAAATTGAAACAAAAAACAAAAAAATTTTTTTCATAATATTTTCAAATTTTTCGGGCACTCTCCTTAAGTGGTAAAAGTTGAATTTGTAGATTGTTAGAATTTTATCCTTAGTGTACAGTTTATTTTAGCGCTCACTGTATATAACACATATGTATGTATATAATATTAATTCTATAAAATTCCTTTTCTAATGCCAGTGCAGATTGAATTTTTCTTTTTCATTTCACTTTCTTGTGGTATTTGTGTGTTCTTCAGACTTATTGTTCCTAGCAAACTTTTTTTTCTTTAATAGATTCCTAAATAAGTTATTGTCATTTAATAGCTTTGAAGTGCATTCAATTTATAAAGAGTTTTTTTTTTCTTTTAAATTGCATACATACATACCAGAGATCAGTAAAGAATTAGTTTTTCCCTACTCATAAGTGCTCATGAAATTTTGAGTATGAATGAGTCAACAATATTGATACTCATTACAACATTGATTTATAAGTCCAGGTGGCAATGATTATGAGTAAAAAGTTGACATCAAACTCATTGCCATTCGAAATATGTTTGATTCATAAGTGTACTCATTCAGTTTCATAAATTACGGCAAAAACTTATAATACTCATAAATGATTGGAGTGATTCGAATCATTCATCAAAATTTACAGTCTTAGTTATTGTTGCATTCACAACAAAAGAAAAAAGACACACAAGCAAAAAACACAGAGCAGCAAACAGAGCAAACACACAATCTTCTAGTGAGTATTGTAGTGTTCGATTGCGATTCATACTTATTTTGTGAGTTTTGGATATGTTGAGTCATGGAGAGTAAAAATTAAAAACATAATGCGTAGTGTTAAGCGTGAGTATGTTGAGTACTTCAAACTTTGAATATGAGTAGTATGTGTATGATATTAAAAGAAGTATGAACGCGTATAAGTATCGGAAATTATGAGTATGATTCGAATCTACTCATCTTTTTGAATATTGCTGATCATTGGTGATCGCTAATACATGCTAGACAACCGCCGTAGTCTAGTTGGTAGTGTGATGGCTTATTAGGCGTAAGGCCGCCGTTAAAATCCAAACTATGAAAAAATATTCCTTCGGTGGCTTCCTCTTAGTAGATTTCTGGCAAAAAGTCTGAGATTAAATAATAATTGCCATGAAAAGTTCCTCCAAAAGTCTGTCGTTCGAAGTAGACTTTAAACTGTTGGTCCCGCCACTCATGTATAAAATTGACGTACACGACATGAGTGGTATTGGGAGTCAGCCGAGC
>QOCX01000097.1:98307-109351 GCA_005959815.1 Sarcophaga bullata
GTAGGTTTAGGTTGTAGAAATTATTTTTTATTTATTTTTTATATTGAAATTAAAATTAATTTTGAACACTCTGTTTTTGAAAAGGTGTAATAAGCTTCCTATTAGAATTTATTTAAACTTAATTACATTAAAAATTCGTTCATAATTTCAAATCAGACAAATGCATGAGAAATAGACGATGCCATAACGGGACTTTTTTCAAAATGGCCATTGGTAAACCGTATAATCCACAACTACTTCCAAATGGGAATTCATTTTCTGGTAATCCTACACACAATGCCCTGCATGAGGTGCAACCATATCTTAAGTGTTGGGCTAAGTTGAAAAAAGTTGTGTTTAAATACAAGACCCTACATAGATTATTGATTATTGATGACAATGCAGAGATTTTTATATGGAAAATACCTATGTATACTTACTAATTTTGTGTTTCATTTTGTTTGAATATCTTTTCTTAATAATTTTACATTCCCTTCTAAAGCAAAAACTTTATTTTCCTATTCTCTTTCCATTTAATAATAAGACAAGCAATAGAGTTCAGCCAAGCATGAATTTTTGTTTCAATTTGTCTTATTTTCCTATAATTATATACGAAATATTATTTGAACAATTTGAACAATTTTAACAATTTAATATAGAATCGCTTCAATATTTGCAAAAGTATGGCCACTAGACGATTAGTTTCATTGGAAACATGACAATCAATAAAGTCTCGGATATAAAGCTACAAGGCATATGGACGTATGTACGTACATATTAATTGATTTAATTTTTATTTATTTAAAAATATTTTTCTTCTTTGTTTTTGTTATAATTACTATGTACGTATATGTATGTATGTATTTCTAGTTCTAGACTAGAAAATCGAAAAATAACAACAACAAAAAAATACAAAATAAATATAATTGGTGAAGAGAAAGTTAACATTTTAAAAAGAGTGTCGTCGTCTTCTCTATTCATATTCGATTTTGGCATACGAATTCGTAATTAAGTTTTTCTTTAATTAAGACATGTACATACATACATACATACATATGTTTGGTTCCACAATAAAATAAAACATTTCCTTTCTAAGTATTTGACATGAAAAGGTGAAATTGTTTTCCATTTAACCCGTAATGATGGAATATAATTTGAACTGGGTATTCTAAAAATAAATTGAATTTGAATTTTTCTCTATGAAGCTCTATTGATGTGCTTATATGCATACTCCTTGTGATATTAACATTGGCAAATGATTTCAGGTTTCTTTAGAAAGCATAAGACTTCAATATACAAAGATTGTCAATAATACAGGCAATTTGTTTTTGGTCAAAAACTGGACTTGATTAATATGTGATTTGAATAAGACAGTGCCACATGCCTTACGGCATATGAATTCATGAACCAATGGACGGACAATGAGGCAAGCAGTTATCTCATGTTTTGAAGCACCGAGTTTGCTGCTAAGATCATACAATTTAACTCCCATAGACAATATTTTTATAAAGATATCTAAAGTTGTACCAGCCAGCCTCAATTTCAAGTCAGAAAGACAATATTCCACTCGCAATTAGTGAGATTTTAGTGCAATTAGTGACAAACAAAGTATGAGTCAGTATAGGAGCTCATCGATACACATAATAATGAGCATAATCAGATAATCGCCGGAAATAAATATCTCATTCACTATTTAAAATGTTTCTGGTTTTTTTTTAAGATCAAAACCCCCTTATTTACTACTCTTTCAATAACTTTACGAAACTCATGGATACTTCAGATCTTAAACCATCAATATTGTTATCAAATGGCGAAACAGAAAGGAGAAAATACAGTTTTCGGCCACTGATTCTCAGCAGATTTCTGGCAAAAACTGTGAGATTAAAAAAAAATTGCCATGAAAAGATTCTCAAAAATCTGTCTTTCGAAATCGTCTTTAAACTGTAGGTGCCGCCATTATAAAATTAACACAGCCAAGTCATCGTCCTGACTGATGCGCTGTAACAATCAATTATACACGTAGGTATGTGTAGGACTTTGACTCCCTACCTACCTACTGAATACATTTAAGAAGTTATTTGCTTAGCTTTCGGTTTTCATTTTTTTAATCATTTTTATGAAGAGATATTCTAATCACTTTATTACTCGTACGTGAAGATTAGGTAATAATACCGGAAATCATTAAAAAAAAAAAATTTAAGAAATGAATTGCTTCTTCATTGATTTAAAGTTTTATTTAAGCTTTTACAGCATGTCCAATGACTTTGTAATTACAGATGCTAGAATTAGTTATTCTCTGTGAATGGATTGACGGTGTCAGAAAGCAAATTCACATTGAATTAAGATGAAAGGGAAAGAGCAATAATTTCTTTTATCGTTGTCATCTTGAAAGCTGGAGAATATAATATAACATTAGCCAGTTTTGTAAGATTTTTGCTTGAGAATCATAGAGTATTAAGCATGATTTATTTACAATTATGTTCCAACTGTTTATCAGAAACCTTTACATTATCTTTCTATAAGCCCCAGTTAGCCAAACGTACACGGAACGTCTGTTCGTTTCTAGCATGTGAAGAGCAATGTAAATGCTTACCAAAATTATATTACAGTTCGCTTATTGCTCCAATTGCTTTATGTATTCTAATGACGAATGTAGGTTCCTCCCTTAAGTACCATGAACGTTTGGCTAACCGAGCCTTAAGAAACTGCCGGTGCATATAAGTCGCCGCTCAGTTACATATTTCCAGTTATTGTTTTCAAGCTAATTAGGATCAAATGCATACAATGTGACTAATTGACATAAGCCAGTTACATGACAAACTGCTATTATTTGCATAGCTGCTGTATGCAATTTATTTCTGTATTGCAAACGTTTGTACAACCGATATCGTTTTATTAACAACTCTCTGTATACACAGAATAGTGCGTGCGTATCTTTCTCATATACAATGTGCAACAATTAAATGAACACTTAACGAATGGATTTTATGTCATTTTCATGGTGTCTCATCTTCACTTTTTAAATGTCTTTGAAAGTGATCCATGCAAGTTTTTGCGGTTTTTTTATTTTAATTTACTTTACTACACCATGTATCCAACCATCCAGTCGTAACCAACAATTCATCCAATAAAACTACGTACATACGAGTACATACATACATACATATGTACATACGTACATCAGTTATAGAAATGAAAATTTCTCTTTTCTGCATATCGTACGTAAATGCAATAAAAATCTGATTTGGTTTCAAATGGGTTTCATATATAGGCACATATATACACACACATATGCATAAAATTTATTTCTTTGATAAATTTTTATTAATTTGGAAAATTAAAAGAAAAATATGCAATCAATACTCTGGAAAAACTTTTATAAGAAAAAAAAATTTTTTTTTATGAGAAAAGTTTTGTTTTTGAAGAGATTTTTTTGTTATTAAAAGACAAAATTATACTTTGTACAGCACACAACAAAGGAAGAGAAAAACAACTGATGCTGAAGAATTGTCGAATCATCAGTGTACAGTAAAACTTTTGAACATTATAAGTTTCCTTTAGAATGGCAAATTCAATGAAAAATTGCTATAACATAGGAAACTGAATTGAAATAATCTCCGTAAAAGCATTGCGGGATCAATCAAATGTTGACACATTGTCTACTGTTTTCGGCGTCTCTTATACATACATACATACACATACAATTGATCATAACAACCCTTCAGTCCGGACTACGATCTAGAAGAAACCTGCTGAGAGAAGACAGATTTCTCTGAAAGCCTCTGAGAACAAATAAAATTGCCATATAAAGTTTCTGCCGTTCGGAATTGATTTTAAACTGTAGGACCCGCCAATAATGTATGAAATTAACACACACAACTTAAGTGATGTGATAAGTTAAGTCGTAATCGTGACTGAAGTGTTGTAATGACCAGTTATGTATGTATGCTGAGGGGAAGTTGCCGAAGAAATATTTTTCTTTATCCATCGTTCTGTTAGAGGTGTCTGACCAGAGGTTTGAAGCGTAACCTTACGTCTAATAAGCCAACATACTATCTACTAGACCTACCGCAAGTGCCATTATCTTTCAAATTAGTTGTTATTTGTTTAGTCTGTTTTCACAAAAAACCACGGGCAACCCAAGACAACAACGAATATTGACTGAATAAGCTAGGGCAACGGACTATAGTTTTAAGCGACGAATCATCTCAAGCGATCTATTTCTAGATGAATACGAATATAAACAAACAAATTTGAGAAATTTAAGACGATACCAGCTAATATGAGATCCAATGCATCTCGAAAAAGTCAACGTTTGGTGCGAATTTTGTGGTGGCGATGGTGTTGTATCTTTTAAGGACTACGTAGACCGGGCCATCACTGTCAACAGCGAATCCTATAGGCCGTTGGTTACCAACTTCATTTGGCCTGAATTGGATTATCTGGGTACCAATGAAATATGGTTTTGACAGGACAGTGCTACCAACCACACAACTAATGCCACATTGCATATTCTAAAGGTATTGTTAAGTGGCCTCCTAGATTATGTGAATTTAATACCATGAGGCCGAGGAGTTTTCTAAAGAAGCCCTCCACAATGCAGAGCCTTAAAAATTATGAATTATGTGCCAGAGATTGCCAGAGAAATATAAGTTTTTTATAAAACACTAATCAGAGCTCACGTAATGAAAACATTCAAATTGGTTATGAAACGTATGTATGTATGAAACAATTTTCTCTTAATCTTCCATTATGTTTCGATTTTTCTGTTCATTTTTGTTTTATTTTCTAAACAACAATTCTAGAAACATACCACACAGTTATGTAATGTAATGTCATTGTACGCATTTAAAAAAATACAACAAAAAAAAACCAAAATGAGAAGACAACAAACATCTTTTCGATCTTAAACCGAGAGTTCAAAAAAAAAAAAAAAAAAAAAAAAAAAAAAAAAAAAAAAAAAAAAAAAAAAAGTCATGGTTGTCAGTCATGCTTTTGTCATGCTAATATAATATTAAAATCTTTACAAAAAAAAAAAAAAAAAAACCAAAGAATTACCATCCATACTCTACAATATTTCTTAATGACAATTTGTTTTTGCCCTGGTGTTCTATTCTTCTGGGCAATTAAGCCAAAGAGTATTTGTTGGTATTTTTAGCCATAAAGCGTCACAACTGTTTGAAATTTATTGTTGTTGTTGTAGTTGTTTCCTTTACGTTCGCCTAGCTTTGAACTTGAATCGTAGTTTATGTTTTATCATGATATTAACTTTACATCTACTTTTCTTTATTGTCATTATTACGTTGTGTTCTGTTTTTCTTGTCTGTTTTTGTTTCCTTTGTTTTGGTTTTTCATTCATTTTAAAATTTATATCTTTGGATTATTATCGTTTTTATTATTGTGTTTCTAACTGTTTTTCCATTTTTGAAAAAAAAAAAGAAAAAGAGAAAATTGGATTTCGAATTATGGTCGTGATAAAACTTTATTTTAACAACCAAAAGTTGTTGATAAAATATACTCTTAAGTTCATAATAAAAAAAAAAAAATAACCGTTAGTTAGAAGTTAGGCTTTTCCAGCGGAAAATAAAATTTTATATCAAATACAAATTGTCCAAAATAAGAATAGAAGTGTGCTACTCAAATGATAAAGTTCCTCCATATTCCTTCGGTCTCGTTTAAAGTAATCCTTTTTTGAAATACAACCCTTAAGGCAACGTTTTTTTCCCATTCTCAAGATAACTTTTGATAACTATCGTATGAAACAGTTTCCCCTTTACAGGCTATAGTTCCTTTTGTGTTGCACATATCCTTTATGTCCGTATACGTGGTACTTTTGAAACGGAAAAGTTTTTCAAATATTCAAATCGATAGCATATTAGTTGCTGTGCTAGATAGTGTGTTGGCTTATGAAACGTTCAAACCCTATGCTTCAAACTATAGGGCAGACATCTAACAACAAAAAACAAAACAAAATAAAAAAATCTATCTTAGGCGACTTCCTTTCAGCAGTCAATTTTCAACAACTCTGAGAGTAAATAAAATTGTCATGAGAAGGTTTTCAAAAAATTAAAGTCGAAGCATGTATTAAATATTAATACACATAAACCATAAATGGTGTAAGAAGCTAACTCGAACGGCTGTAATGACCAATTATGCTATGTATGTACCATGAGCACCAGCAATGAGTATTCAACAAAGATAAGTTAGATTCGAATCATACTCATAATTTCTGATACTAATACGCATTCATACTTATTTTAATGTCATACTCAATCTACACATATTCAAAGTTTGAAGTACTCATCATACTCATACTTAACACTACGCATGATATTTTTGGTTTTTCGGCTCTCCATGGCTCAATATTTACAAGAATCCCAAAATAAATATGAATCGCATACGAACCCTAAAATACTTATTAGAGGATTGTGTATTTGTTCTGTTTGCTGCTCTGGGATTTTGTCTGGCTGACTGTAAATTTTGATGAATGATTCGAATCACTGGATTATTTGTTATAGGTATTTTCCTAAATTTGTGAATCAGAATGATGAGACGTATGAACATATTTCGAATGTTATGAGTTTGATGTCAACGTTGTACTCATATTCATTGCAACTTGTACTATAAAATCAATGTCGCAGTGAGTACGAATGCATCAAAGTAGTTAAATTTCAATATTGTTGACTCAAAATTTCATGAGTACTTATGAATACCGAAAAAGTTATTCATTGTAAAAAAACATTTTCATAAATCCTCCTATTCTTAATTCATCCCACAACGAAAACTGTATGCAGATCATGAGCATGTTCATCTTGCGAAGATGTAAGACGGAATGAGGAAGGTTGTTGCTCTCCACTACAACCAATATAACAAAAAAAAAACATTCTGCTCTGAAGGTGTTTTTTCGCCAGAATTGAACTTATACAAGGAAATGAACTGAATAAGAAGATTGCGACAATATTATGTGATGGCCCTCTGTACCATGAAAAAAATATGAAAAGAAAAATTGAAAAGACTTCAGATTTATTTGGATAAGCATAGGGCTGTCATGTAAATAAACAGAATTCTTCCTTTAGCCGGATTAACTTCCTGCAAAAGTTGTTTTTGTTTTAATTCTGAAGTGCATTAACTTTACTCTGTTCTTATTCCTTCCTTTCATTACTTACTTACTTACTTACTTAATTGCTCATTATAACCAGACGTCGGCACCAATAGCCTCCGGTGGTCTAACCTCTTCGGCTTTTTACACACATAGGACACGAACATCAACAATGTTCGTTAAAAAGAGCATAAAATTGCATTCCGTTGCTTGTCAGCTTGTAAAGACAGTGGTTCATGTCGGTCTTTTTTCAGCTTTCAATTATACACCCAAAAAAATGTTACAGTAGGATTAACTATTTTTCAATGAGAATCACTAATAACATTGAGAAATGTTCTCCATTTTTGGAAGAATATTTGTCAAGTTAAATACGCAGTCTTTAGGGATTTGGCACTGTACATACTTTCTATATTTTCCACTACATATACGTATTATTAGGTTACACTTGAAAATATTACTAACAATTTTCCTCTGGGTTAACACATACCTCTTACAAATATACTCACATTGTTAACATGTTCTCTTTGTGCCAACATCTGATTATAACACATTATTCATATTGTGCGGGTTAATTTTATTCGAAGGACAGATTTTTGAGTATTTTACAGAAAACTGATGATTGGAAGTCGCCTACTAGCTACTATACTACAACGATTTCTTTCCTTACTTTCAACAAATGAGTTATTGGCCTTACACGTATACTTTTTGGCGATACTGATGAATTCATTTATAAGGATGGTTTAGTTTTTGTTTACATTCCTAAATAAACCATTTCAACGTAATTTTCTCTCATTAGTAAGATATGAAATCTCTATTCCATTGACAAATATGAATGAATTACAACAACTTTGACATTCGAATAATTTGTATTTAAAATAAATTTAAACAAAATGAAATTTGTTTTCACATCAAATTAATCTGCTTTACTCTTCCCTTCTACCCCTTTTTTTTTGAACAAGTTTTCATCAAGTAAATTAAAAAAAAAAAGTAAACCCAACTAGTTTTATAAAATTCAACATTTTAATACGAAGTCAAATAAAATTTTATAATTTCAACACACACAGCAAGTTGTTAAAGCAACAAATTAAAAAAGAAATTAAAATCAAATAAAAAAATGAAAGAAAACTAAGCGTATGTTAAATTAAATGTGTGGTATGTAGGGGAAAGACAAGTTAATGAACTAAAAAAGGGTTTTTTTTGAACAAAATTATTATCATATACATATGTATGTATCGTATGCGTGTATGCCAGTTTGTTATATACAAACGCATGTTAGAGGAAAATATTATTACACAATATAAGTAATTGACAGCAATTTTGTTGGGCCATGCTGGCTGGTCTATGTCATTTGACATTGAAATACAAAATTTAATTACGACGAGCACATTGTTACATAATCAGGGTTTTCGTGTATAATTTCATTAGAATTTTATATTTGAACGAATATATGAACCAGAGATCGCTACTCGTAAGTACTTATGAAATTTGAGTACGATTGAGATACAGTATTGAAATTTCACTACATTGATTTATAAGTACAAATTGCAATAAGTACGCGTACAACATTGACATCGAACTCATAACATTCGAAATATGTTTGACTCATAAGCCAGTCTACTCATTTAGGTTCATGAATTTAGAAAAATACTTATAATACTCATAAATGATTCGAGTGATTCGATCATTCATCAAAATTTGTACTACAAATTTTGTAGTCTTAGTTATTGTTGCATTTACAACAACAACAACAAAACACATAAGCAAAAAAAACACAGAGCAGCAAACAGAACAAACACACCAACCTTCTAGTGAGTATTGTAGTGTTCGTACTCGAATCATACTATGTTATGATTCTTGTTTAAGTTAAGTCATGGAGAGTAAAAATTAAAAACATTAAATAGCAGCACACTGTTAATATTTATACAACAGCACACTATGCAATCTCACTGTACCTATACTTAGATGCCAAAGTAAGATTTATTTTGTACAATATTCCTTATTTGTTCTTTCTATCATATTATTTATCAAATTCTTTTAACATTGATTTTATTTTTATTACAGCTATTGAAGGAATAATGTTTCAATTCCATTTCATGTAAGTAACTCGATTTCTAAAATTTTACAGCATTTTTCTGTCAGTGTGTTTACATTTCCGTATTTGACCTTTGTCTTTACTGAGTGATTTAAATCAAATGTTGGAAATATAAGAGCTACTGTAAACTGATACAATAAAACGTTTTCTTTATAATTGTGTTGTATTTAATGATATTTCTACGGAAACTACCTCTTAGCAGAGGAAATCTGTAACTAAATATAATTGCCATGTAAAGTTTCTTAAAAATTTGTTGTCAAAGTCAACTTTAAATTAAGGTTCCGCCACTTATGTATAGAATTAACACACACCATAAGTGGTGTGAGAAGGTAGGTCGTATAACTGACTGTCTGGATGTAATGGCTAATTGTGTATGCATGTTTGTTAAGAAAAGCGAACAAGTCGCCGTAGTCTAACAATCCTTCTCAATTTGTTGACATTTTGTCTTCGAATATGTAGGATCTTAGCTTACATGCTTATCGGATGCAGATCGTACAAAGATAAGCAATTGTGTTTAGCGATTAAGCTCACTTTTGGTTAAATGCTTACGTTTGTAAGCAATATTATGATATTTTACAGAAGAAATAATCCCATATAAACTGCTAATGAATCCACATTACATCCATTAAAATTAATTACTTGAAGAAGTCTACACGCTGGCGATTAATGAACATCCATTGCCGTGAATGGTGGAAGATTACACAGAAAATGAAACTTTCATACTTGAAATGCTCAAGCACGTTCAATTTCAATAGAAGTTCAAAACGAAAAAGAAAAATTTTTGTTTTTGCATCACTGGATTATTGTAATCACTTAAACCGTTGCACCACATCAATTGATAGTCAGGCTGCCATAAGATCTCTGACGAATGTTGTAAATAACTCCAGGGTCGTCAGGGAATATCGCCTCGACTTTCTTTCTGGGCGATTCAGTATCACATTTGTTAGGGTCCCCGGACACAGTAATATTCTGAGAAACTGCAGAGCTGACGAGCTCGCCACGCCGGTGCTCTACTCCGGAATCCTCTTTAGTTGATTAGGATATGACACATACCTCGGTCAGGCTGGCTACTGTGCGGAAATTCATACGGGACGCCTACCTATCCTGGGTCAATGAAGGATCCTGCTCCACCGCTAGACCCACCTGGCCCTCGATGGATAGAAGGCGCACCAACCGGCTACTCAAACTTGGTCGTGATATCATCTCAATAACTGTGGCCGTGCTTACGGGTCACTATGTTATGGGAAGACACGCGGAGAGAATGCAGTTCCCATTCAACGACTTCTGCTGTGAGTGCAGGTTCGTTGAGGAAAAGGAAACAGTTGTCCACTTTGTTTGCCAATGCCCATTTCTTGCGATCCACAGACATAGGCTATTTGCTTCCCCAACCCTTGTCAGCTTGACGGAGTTATCGTCCATTGACGTCAAGGACATAGCTTTGTTTATCAAATCTTCGGGCTGGTTTTCCAGCATAGAGTAGTCTTGCCTTACAATGTGTAGCCCTTGCTCTGACCAACTTCTTCGTTTCCGACTTTGTAGAACTTGGTCAGCACAAAGACTGCATTCTCCTGTGGGCCGCTATGCATGCTTAAGTGAGCTACCACTCTGACCTAACCTAACCTAAAGTACTAAGTCGAATGTATAAAATTTATTAAAGAGATCTTAATTTCGGCGATCTAAGAGAAAACTTAAGCTTTGGCATATGGAAGTTAAAAATATTCGAAGTTTACGTCTTTAAGTGTGGGCATAATATATTTTTTTTTGTTTTATAAATTTTTCTTTTAAAATAATTTTATTTTACTGAGACCCAAATCATAAAGAGGATAACAATTTTCAGTTGACATATTATTTACAAACTAAACAAAATATGTACG
>QOCX01000097.1:109359-168488 GCA_005959815.1 Sarcophaga bullata
CGTATTAAATCTTAAAATAGAAACTTCTTTGCACACGACATTTTACATTTCCGGTGTTTGAACGTAATTTTGTAGCAATCCATTAAAAAAAAGGTCTGTTGTGGTTGTGTTTGTAAAGTGTCTTCGAACAGATTTTCGTAAAGATTAATGGCAACTAATTAAACGCATTTTTTTTTTCTCTCAAAAAAGGATCAAAAATTGTTGATAATAACTTAGCCACGAGGCAGATTCTCCTTTGTGGATGAAAATTTAAATTTGTTTGGAATGCCATTTTTTTTTTTTTTATTACAAAACAAAACAAAAACACAAGACTTTTTGTACTAAAATTAAATTCATGTTCGTTAATTATAAAAGATAAGAGGAGAACAAATTGAATTTAGTTTTTATGTAAATACTAAGAAAATAATACGTATTTATGCATTGAATTTTATAGAATTTAAACTTCTTTGTTTTTTGTTTTTTTGCTTTTGCCTTCAATAAATTAAATATAAATTGTAATTAATTGTAATGGTAATATAAACCACAACAATACTTCAAATTTCAATTGTTTAAAGTGTTCCTCTGTTTGCTATTTTTATTAGCATGAATATTTAAAAAAAAAATCAAAATTATGCTTCAATTGTAATAAAATCAAATACAGCTAGGATTACAACCAAGCTTCCCATACCACTTATGTTTTGTTTGCTAATTTTATACATGAGTGGCGAAACCTACGACATTTTAAAGTTAATGCCGAACGACAGACTCTTGAGAAACTTTTCATAATTATTTTATTTGCTCCTAGAGTTTTTGCCAGAAATTTGCTGAGAGGAAGTCTTGTGTTTCATTTTGTTAGAGATTTCTAAACTGGTGTTTAAATTGCGGCCTCACATCTAATAAGGCAACAGACGACATACTAGACTACGACAACTACCACTAGACTCAATGGTACACGTCTATTTTTCATTTCCTCAGGCATAATACTAAGCCAACAATCTACCGACTAGACTATGGTAACTTCGACTTTTGACTTCTGATTTTCAAGCACAAAAAATCAGCCATTATCACTCTCGTGCACGTTAACGGATATTCATTACGATATTATTGGCAGTGTGTAAACTTCTTCAAATAATTAATTTTAATGGATATAATGTTAATTCATTAGCACTCTATAACGGATTATCTTTTCTGTCAAATATCATAATTTTACTTACAAACGTAAGCATTTAACCAAAAATGAGCTTCATTGCTAAACACAATTGCTTATCTATGTACGATCTGCATCCGATAAGCATGTAACCTAAGAGCCCACATATTCGAAGACAAAATGTTAACAAATTAAGAACAGTTGCTAGACTACGGCAACTTGTTCCCTTTTCTTAACAAACATGCATACACAATTGGCCATGACATCCAGTCAGTTAATTTTACGACCTATTTTCTCACACGATTTATGTTTTGTATGCAAATTTTATACATGAGTGACGAGAGCTACATTATATAACATAACAGATTTTTAAGAAAATTTTCATGCCAGAGTTTATTTTCTCTTAGATTTTTTGCTAGAAAGCTGCTGAGAGTAAGTTGCCGAAGAAATATTTTTTTTTTCATATATCTTTATGGTTGGAGATATTTGTCCTAGGGTCTGAACCAAGACATCACCTCTAATACTCCAATACACTACCTACTAGCTTACGGCAATTTCATAATATAAATGAAGAATTTTTTACCTTATTATTAAAAAGGTTAGTTATTGATTTTATTACAGGGCACTGCGAAATTAAATTGCTGACAGGGATCTAGAATATATCTCAGCCAGACTATTGCAATGAGAAGGAGTTGAAAACTTTCGAACACCTCTTCTGCAACTGTTTAGACCTTAGTAGATTGAATTTAAGGATCCTGAGCATGGCCTCTCCATCGAGAGCTGACATTTACGCTCTCCAGAGTTTAATAATTAGCTTGAGCTGGTTTAAAAGTGCTTTGGCATCAAGTTTATAGTCGCTCTCTCTTGTATATTGGTTCATGGCTTATTTTTTCTTGCGTTTACTATATCCTTCTTTTTCGAAGTTTCTCCTTTTCCCCATTGTCCTATCTCCTTCACTATCTTCCTCCTCTCTCTCTCTCTCTCTCGCATTTACAATGGGTCATTACGATCACTGGGTATTGTACTTGTCCTAATGGCAAATAGAAGTCCTCAAACTCAACTTAACCCTAAGATGTTCAATCATGTTCATGACAACTTTAGAGTTTTTGTCAGAAATTTGTTGTCAGGAATTCGCCGGAGAAATAGTTTCTTCATATTTCGTTTTGTTGGAGATATCTAACGTGGAGTCTGAATTGTGGCCTAACGTTTAATAAGCCAACACACTACCTGGCTTATTTACAGCTTGTAGTTGCTTACTTACTTACTTAACTCCTTCTCGACAATGGTTAAGAGTGTAATGCCACACCGAGCTTCGCTCTCTCCCCTCGATTTTGATTTAAATCACAGCCACCATGTTGTTCCCACTAGGGGGCCGCCATGTAATGGACAGTAATGGTAACTGATGGTTATGAGGCGTTCTAGATAAAGTTATTTGGAAGGTATTGAAACCTTACAATTATAACTGCTATAGCAGTCGTTAAATTTTTGGCTACGCCGATTACAACGCTCTGCTAGTCTAGCAGACATAACATTTCGGTGAATGCTGAAATTATAATCATCAGCCATGAGAATCATAATTTTTTCCCATACTTCCATTGGTTTATGATGTGCTAGGAATCTGCTTTCACTCTTCATTCAATGTCTTTTCAAAAATCTTTATCGTTTTTCTTTTTTTTTTTTTATCCTTTCTTCTGTAGTGAAAATCAGTGTAAATTGCAAAAAAAAACTTTCACGCATTAAGTACGCAAGAAATAATCATGATCTGCGAGGAATATTGTTATTGAATTTGAATTTTCGGTTTACATTGTCTACTAAGTTATGGGCAAATGGGCAACTAAAAACTTTTAATTACAACAACAGTTGTATTGAGTGGCGTAGCCAAACTCAATCAATAAATTATTGTTTATTCTGGCTAGTCTGCATAAATGAAACCGCTTAGACTATAAACCGATTAAACAATAACAATTTTATGTTAATTAATCACTTGAACGTGAGTACGACAAGAGCAATAGCATAGGCAATAAATAGCCAGACGATAATAGGATAATTAAATATTTATTAAGCAATTCGAAGTCATCGAAGTCATTAAAAGTGAAAATATTATGCAAGAGACATACATACGTATACAAATATACATACGACGTTTAGGATTTAAAAAAAAAAATTTTTTTTTAATCAAAACTAAACACAACATACAAGCTAGCGCAAACGTGTTAAAAAGAAAGTGTTGGAAATAAAAAAAAAAAAACAAAATTTTATTTTCTTTTTCTCGTGTTAATTTGCTTCAACAACAGTTGACATAATCCAAGAGCATGAGTCTTTATGAACATAAAATAGAAGAAAGTGATGTAATCCAACTAAATAATCAGTGGATATTAATTAGCACATCTTATATAGAAAGGTACAAATATTTCTTATCATAACCATTTTTTTTTTTTGTTTAAATTAACGCAATTAAGACTATGATAGATTTTAAGGTAAGTACGCGAAAGGCAGTCTATTGGTTTTGGTTTTCATTTTAAAATCCACGTAAATGTTAAAAAAAATAATAAATTTTGCTTTTTTTCGATTTATTTGCACAGAAAGTGAAATTTTAAATACAATATTTGTTTTATTTATTGTTGTTGTTTTTCTCTTTTTAATTTTATTTGTACTCCGAAAATATTTTAAAGTGCATGACTAGCAAACATGATGATTATGAACATGATAATCACGTTGAAGTATTTCTCTGCACACATTCATTTCACAACAGTTTTTAAATTCGTATTTTTTTTTTATAAACAATATTTAAAGTATTGTTTATTTTTTCAAGCACATATTGTATTATTATTATTATTTTTTTTAACAATTTACTTAAAAAAAATAAACAAAAGAAAAAAAAAACGTTTTGTAAATACTGCAGTTTGTTAATATTTTTGCAAGTGATTTTTATTTTCGTTTCGTTTTACGATTTCAAAAACAATTTCACTTTCTATTTAACACAGCATCCTACAGACCATATTATGCCCGTAGGCGTTATTACGTTAGGCTTTAGCAAATCCAATGCAAAGACCAAGTGAAAGAAGCATCACTGCCAATCAATATGTACAATCAGGTTTATGTGTCTAGAAGTCAAATTAAATGCAACAAAAGCAATAAAAAAATCTGGATTATAAACTTCATCTGAGTAAAACGGACGATATGTAGTCGTCAAATTACAATTACAGATGTTGCTGCTGATGTCTATATTTCAGTGGCTCGTAGCGTACGTATCAGAGATGAGCAATGTGAATTCAAAAAGATGATTAGATTCGAATCATACTCACTCATTATTTCTGATACTTATACGTATTCATACTTATTTTAATATCATACTCATACTACTCATATTCAAAGTTCGAAGTACTCATCATACTCTACTTAACACTACGTATGATGTTGTTGATTTCTACTCTCCATGACTCAACATAAACAAGAATCACAAAATAAGTATGAATTGCATACGAACACTACAATACCCACTGGAGGTTGTGTGATTGCTCTGTTTGCTGCTTTGTGTTTCTTGCTTGTGTGTCTTTTTTTCATTTGTTGTAAATGCAACAATAACCATGACTGTAATTTTGATGAATGATTCGTTATCACTCGAATCATTTATAAGTATAATCAGTATTTCACTAAATTTCTGAATCTGAATGAGTAGGCTGGCTTATGAATCAAACATATTTCGAATGTTATGAGTTCGATGTCAACGTTGTACTCATACTCATGCAACTTGTATTTATAAATCAACGTTGTAGTGAGTACGAATGCATCAAAGTAGTTAAATTTCAATATTGATGACTCACTCATACTCAAAATTTCATGAGTACTTATGAGTAGCGAAAAAGTGATTCATTGCTGATCTCTGGTACACGTATATTACAAACTAGTGTACTAAGAATAACGCCGTATAAGAATAACGTCTACAAAAGCAGGTCTACGAATCCAAAACTGCTCAGAGGGGATTGTCGAAAAATAGTTTTTCATATATTTTTCCAAGATATTGAGGTTTTATCTTGGCGCTCTCATCAAGTAAGTCTATAAATTGTGTACTAGGCTGCTGAGAAAAAAAAAAGACTGAATAAGCAAATGTCCTTTGCAATTGTGTTTTCGTAGACCAATGAAGAAAGTTGGAGTAGTAGTTGGAGAAAGAAACCACAGAAGTAGATGTAGAAGATGACCTGAAAGAGTGAAATGCTGATATTGAGATTAAATCGTACTATTTCCGAATAGATTATCTTGCCCAACATAAAGCATTGATATAATTCTCTCTAAGGTTAAAGAACAGAAACGAATGAATTATTAGTCGCCGTTTCAATTCTATTATACTAGGACCAGCTACGACAGACCAATCCTCTGTTTAGCTGGAATCTGAAATAGAGCCGAAATAATTATAAGATGGCAGAGATGCCTTGTATCATGCCTATATTTCTTAAGACCAACAACAAATAACAAAAATCTAATGTAGAGCACTAAAGCCAAAGATAAATTAAAATTTGATAGAACCATTGTATATATAGTAGCCGTAGTCTAGTAGGCAGTGTGTATGTTTATTAGTTTCGATCAAAAGGAAATATGAAAAAATATTTCTGCTCCGATTTTTTCTCAGCAGATTTCTATAAAAAACTTCCGAAAATAATTAAAATTTACGTAAAAAGTTTCTCAAAGATTTGCCGTTCGTAATCAGCTTTAAACTGTAGGTTACGCCACTCGTCTATAAATTAAAAGACACAGTGTTAGTGATGTGAGAAGCTAGGTTGTAACCTTGACGGGGGGGGGGGGGGGGGGGCGGGGGGGGGGGGGTGGGGGGGGGGGGGGGGGGGGGGGGTGGGGGGGGGGAGGGGGGGGGGGGGGGGGGGGGGGGGGGGGGGGGGGGGGGGGAAGGTTGTAAAAACAAATTATGTACGCATGTCATTAGCTTAGGCTACAAATAATTTACCAAAGTAGGACTGTAACATATACATCACGATTGACTAGAACGCTGACACTATTTTTACAAAAAAAAAAAAAAAACAAAAAAAAAAAAAAAAAAATACTGATTAAAAAATATAATTTAATAATAATTTAAACAAAAAAAGTTCAATTTCATTTGTTACAAAAAAAAAAAAAAAAAAAAATACTGATTAAAAAATATAATTTAATAATAATTTAAACACAAAAAAGTTCAATTTCATTGTCCATATTTCATTATAAAAAAGAAATATTGAGAAATTGGTTGAAAATTATATCCCAGTATTGTAATATTCTAGGAAATTTCCGTTGTTTAAATTCAATTTTTTTTTTTTTCTTTCTATTCCATATCTGGATCATCATCATCATCTCAATTTTCAAATTAAACTACGACTATTTTTAGCATAACAAACAAAATGAAAAATATAAAATAAAGTCAAATAAAATAAAATAAATTTAAACTCTTGGCATAATTGTAGCTGACAAGTGTATACTCTCTTTCCATATATGCTGCAAGAAGCAGTCCATGTGCAAACAAAAAAGAAAACATGCTTTAAATATGCTTAAAAAAACAAAATTTATTATTATTTCAACTTTATTTACATTTTAATGTAAAAAGTTCCGCCCCTCTTTTGCTTCCTTCCCGTACTACATTAGACAGTTGCTTATGGTGATAATGACTCTGTTATTTTTAATACTGTTGTTGGCGTTATTAAAAAAACAAAAAAACAAAAAAAAATGTTCTTTAATACACGATAAGACGTACATACTTCTATTAAATATGAATGAAATGAGAACAGAAAAATGGCAAAAACTTTTAGATTTCTAATAAACTTTTTATTTTCTGGGAGAAGTGGAAGAGATTTATTTTTTTACAGACAGTGTACTTAATTCTTACTTAATTGATAATTATAACCCTTAAGTCAGGATTACGACCACAGTTTTCGTACCATCCTATGTTGTGTGTGTTAATTTTCTACATGAGTGGCGCAACCTACAGTTTAAAGTCGACTCCGAACGATAGATTTTTGAGAAACTTTGCATGACAATTTTATTTACTCTCAGAATTTTTGCGAGAAATCTGCGAAGAGGAAGCCGCCAAAGAAATATTTCCTCATATTTCGTTTTTGTTGTCTGACCGGGGATTCGAACCGTGGCCTCTCGTCTAATAAACCAACGCCTTACCTACTAAACTATAGCGACTTCAAAGTGTGTATAACTTTTATTAAAATCTTCCTCAACCATTGCTCATTTTCATCTTGGTGGGTACATTGAAAAGCAATACCACCCATAGGTGGTTTTACAGAAGCCAATGCACCCATTACGAGTGATAGTTTGGTGCGGCTTGTGGAGCCGCAGCATTTTCCTTGAAAATAAGGACGTAGCATGCATTACGGTCAATGGAGACAACTATCGCAACAACAACTATCGTTTTTTATGTACCCGCTCTTCATGGTATTGATGTGAACGATGTTTGATTTCAAGAGAATGGAGCAATTTGCTACACATCTTAAGCCGCAATAGATTTATTGCGTCATACGTTTGATGGCCGTTGAATTAGACGAAATTTAGATTTAAACTTTTAAATAGCCCACCCTTTATTTGGCAAAACAAATGAAATTTTGCAAGAAATACAAATCATTTTATTATGCTGCTCAATGCTACTATCTGTACTGTTTTTTGCAACAGTGAAAATTGTTCCATTGTTCCTAAAACCCTGTTTGATGACTCTATTTTCCCCATAAGCAAACTGCTTTTGATTCAACGAATACACCTATTAGATATGCAAAGAATTTTCAGACGTTTGGAAAACTCCCCACATCATGTTTTACACACTCTGGCAGACTCATGTAGAATGATCCACAAGCGGTTTTATGTTCAATAATCAATAAATTATCTTTTCTATGTGCACGTGCTAGGTTGAACAATTGCTCAGGTTCATAAAACGTTTTTAACTTTGAAAATTTGACCATATCCTTCGGAATTCATCGAAATGGTAGTTAATAAATGAACTTCAGCAAAACAAAATCCTTTGCACACCTTTTGGAGCAGTCCATAAAAGTTGTTGGTAGTTTTTGCCATGTAAAACGGATACCCAAAAAACGATAACTAATCAAAAATACTTAAGCCATGACAAGTTTCTTAAGAATCTGTTCGGAGTCGAAAATAAAATGTAGGTACGCCAGTCATGCATAAAATTAAGACACACAACATAAGATGAGATGCTAAGACGTAATCCTGGCTAAAGGGTTGTAATGACCAATCTTATGTATCTATGTGTGAAAAACCATACATACATAATTAGCCATTACAACCCTTCAATCAGGATTATGGCCTAGCTTCTCACACCACTTACGTTGTGTGTGTTAATTTTCTACATGAGTGGCGGGACCTACGACTCCGAACAACAGATTTTTTTAAAAAACTTTTCACGGCCATTTTATTTGTTGAAAAACCATAAGCTTTGTTTGTATTTAAAGAAAAACAATTTAACGATTTATTAGTGTAGACTTCATCTATTCTTTGTTCACAAAGTCTACAAAGAAAGATGGAAGAAACGACAGATTTACATAAACTATACAACTACCAAAATGTCCATGTTTTTTAATGAACAAGGAGTCATCATCAGCATGATACACTACAGTCTGTGTATGACTCGAGTGTGCACAAGTACGCTTAAAGTGTGTACGTATTGATTTTCTTCTCATGAGCGAATATTGATTGTAGTGCAAATCAAATAAGAGTGAAGCGAAGTAGGTGTACAAAGAAATGGCACCCAAAACCATTTGTAACCGTTTGAAGGACAGTGTGTCGTGAAGTGTACATGCAACAATATTGTATCTTCGATGTGTGAAGCGTGCTTGTCTTCTTTCGTAAAAGTGGAAAGCAAGATATACAACAAAGTGCCGAGTTTCGTTCTGGCCGGAAATCTTTGAGTGTGTGCGTCGTGATCGGCAATAAGGACAGTAGAGCAAGTGTGTGCTTGAATTTGCTCGTATGCACAATTTGTGCTTATGAATGGTAAGTGCTGTGTATAAGATAATTGATGGTAGCAATGTTTCAGCGGTGACTCTGAAATTCGTTTGGACAGTACTGAATCTTTTATGGGGTTATCTTCAGTAGTGGGAAAATATGTCCTACGACTACAAAGCGACGCTTATCGTTACTTCACAGGTATATAGAGTGCAGTTTGAATTTGAATAAAAGAGAAGGTACGACCTTCAGGTCGTACTGTAAGCATCAAGAACAAGAAAAAGACGAACTGTCAGTATTGCATTTAGTGAAGGGTAAGCTAACAAAATGTTTTGTGCACACGTCTAGTATGTACATATACATACGGTGGATAAGTTTATGCATACAAAATAATCTTACCTCTATGCTTTGTTGAATCTTTCTTAATGGCAGTACAACACACTACATTACATTACAATTGGCCGGCAAACAAAACGATGGAATTAGAACGCATCTAAACAGCCCTTACTTAACACCCCGCAACCAATTAACGCGAACAGCAATGATTTTTAAAACAACAACGCACAAGCATATACGTTAAAAACAACAACAAATACTCCGTACAAGATAACTTAACGAAAAGAAACCGACGAACTAAAAATTTTTTGTTTTTTGAATTAAAACGAAACACCCTCTACTTATCATTCCACGCCGAGGAGGCTACGGCAACTGAACACGAACAGCAACAATTTACAAAACAATAACACACATGCGCATGCGTTTAGAACAACAAAGAATATTCCGCACAAGAGAAGAGAACTTGACGAAAAAGCAGCAATGCATTAAAAAAATAACTTTTTTTTTTTAATAAAAACGAAGCTCAACCAACACCCCTTATTTAACACTCCGCGAACAATTAACGCGAACAGCAATTAATTTTTAAAACATGCAACATGCGTATCGGTTACAAACAACAACGAATATTCTGCACAAGAGAACTTAACGAAAAAGCAGCGACGCACTAAAAAAATAAATTTTTTTGCCTTCTTTCCGACTTTTTTTCTCGGCTTTTCTTTTTACATTTTATTTATTTCAACACTTGCCTTAACTTTACTTTAACTTTTCTTTTCATTTAATTTATTAGATTTTAAACACTGACAAACTAGTTTTGCTTTTCTTTTTCTTTTATTGAATAACTTCACTTTTTTTTTTAATTTTCTTATCGATTTCTAATAGACACTTTGCAAACGAATTCTCCTTTTCCAAATGATGTTAAAACGCAACTAAAGAAGAGAACAAGAAGAAGAAACCGAGTTCGTTACATTTAATGAGAACCGTTAAACTATGGTTACTTGCATTGCATTTAGAACATTCGTTAAAGGGATTGATAATCAATTATTGAATAGGGTAACCAACATTTCTTGATAATATTAAATACATTTTAAAAAATAATTAATTAATGACACTGTGCAACAAAATAAAATAAATGAAATACACCCAGCTAATGGAGGTGGGTTTTGTTGAGTAGACTGAAAACTATTTTTTTTTATATTTCTCGTACCCTCGAAAATTGTTTTATTTGGCAAAAACTGTTTTTTTTTTGGACTTTTTGCACAAATTTATTGATTACTCAAACATTTCTGAAATAACAGCCTAGTGATGTCGATTTAGCAAAAAAAAAAAAAAAACATTGTTTCGAATTAAGCTCATTTTCATCTTGGTGGCTAAGTTAATAAGTAAAATTGCCATATTTGAGGCTTACAGAAGCCAATGCACCCATGACGAGTCGGAGCTTTTTCTTGCCGGCTGTGTGTGAGCGCGAGGCATCATTAGCGTTCATATTTCTATGCGAAATGTGGACGACGCCATTACGGTTATTGGAGACACCTAATGCAGCCATGAGAAACCGATTTTGTTGTACCCGCCTCTTCATGGTATTGATGTGAACGGTGTTTGTTTTCATCAGGATGGTGCAACACTTGCCACACATTTCATTCCACAAATGGATTTATTCTGTCAAGACGTTTATGTGCGTTTAATTAGCCGAAATGGTGATGTCAATTGGCCGCCAAGAAACTGTGATTTGAACACCGTTGGACTATTTTCTATGGGGCGCAGTTAAAGAGAAGTGTTACGCCGATAAACCAACGACAATTGAGCATTTGAAGGCAAATACGTGTGATGCCTTTCCCGCGATACGGCCTCCCACTACACTCGAAAAAGTGCACACCAAATTTTTCTCATCGAATGAGGTACTGTGGGCAGACGCAGCAGCGATATGAATGAAATCATATTAAATTTCTAACTCGGATTTGGGCAAAATTTCCAACTGTAAAAAAGGGGTTACCAACAATATTTTGTTTGCTGATTAGTGAGTGAAGAGAGAGAAACAAATTGAGAGGAATTTATTTATTTACTGTAAGAAAAATGTTAGTAATATACGCTATTTTGATTTCATATCGGTCAACATGCATAAGTTATACATCTTTGACTCAAAAAATTAGGGAATGTTTTTTAGATATTTAGTGGGAGGAACTTGTGGTTCATAAATTTCCTCACCTACTAATAACAAATCTTTAATTTTTCGAAAAAAAAAAATGCCTTATGTCTACACAAAAACTGTTCCCTTTCCTTATTATTTAATTGTCTTAAACTTTTTCTTGCGGCTTGTGTAGCGCAGGCATCATTAGCGTTCATATTCTATGAAAATGTGGACGACGCAACCATTACGGTTATTGGAGACACCTAATGCACCATGAAAACCGATTTTGTTGTACCCGCCTTCATGGTATTAGATGTGAACGGTGTTTGTTTTCATCAGGATGGTCAACTTGCCACACATTTCATTCCACAATGGATTTATTCTGTCAAACGTTTGATGGTCGTTTAATTAGCCGAAATGGTGATGTCAATTGGCCGCCAAGAAACTGTGATTTGACACCGTTGGACTATTTTCTATGGGGCGCAGTTAAAGAGAAGTGTTACGCCGATAAACCAACGACAATTGAGCATTGAAGGCAAATACGTGTGATGCCTTTCCCGCGATACGGCCTCCACTACACTCGAAAAAGTGCACACAAATTTTTCTCATCGAATGAGGTACTGTGGTGCAGACGCAGCAGCGATATGAATGAAATCATATTAAATTTCTAATCGGATTTGGCAAAATTTCCAACTGTAAAAAAGGGGTTACCAACAATATTTTGTTTGCTGTTTGGAGTAAGAGAGAGAAAACAAATTGAGAGAATTTATTTATTTACTGTCAAAGAAAAATGTTAGTAATATACGCTATTTTGATTTCATATCGTCAACATGCATTAAGTTATACCTCTTGACTCAAAAATTAGGAATGTTTTTTAGATATTTAGTGGGAGAACTTGTGGTTCATAAATTTCCTCACTACTAATAACAAATCTTTTAATTTTTCGAAAAAAAAAAATGCCTTAGTCTACACAAAAATGTTCCCTTTCCTTATTATTTAATGTGTCTTAAATGTCTTTAAGAATATATACGACATTGGATTTTAATAAAACCATTTTAGATTTAAAATATTTTTGAGTGTAAACCTGAAAAAAATATCACAGCATTCGCTAACATGTGCACTCGCCACAGTCTGATCGACGACTAAACCAAAGAGCATAAGCAATGTGTGTGAATTCTCACTGCACAATTATGTTATGAAATGGTAGTCACGGATGTAAAACAAAGGTCCTATGAAGTTGTTCTGTGTCATTCTGTACTGAGCTCCTATTATCGTTAACGTTAACGTCGAAAAGTAATTGCAAAAGACCCATAAAATTAAATAATTACTGTGTATTAAATTTTAAAATCACATTCATGTTACAGATGTGCGTTATTGAGGCTGTAAATTAAAAACAATATCTTATGGTCCATGCCTATAAGGCATGACTCCCTTGAATTATGTTCCTAGCCATTATTTTCTAATGTTTATCAAAATTGTTTAAGATTTTTCGTTTAATTGTTATTTTCGTTTAATTGTTTCAGATGCAGATAATGACCTACTAGACAGGAAAAAAAAATAATTAAAAGACAATAAAAGAAAAAAAGTTCTACGAACATAAATTGCCTTCCACCAAAACTCCAGAAAACCCATGATAAAATTATTAAAATTATGGCTAAAACTTTACTGATGGCAAACAATGCCAATGAAAAATTCAACAGAAGTGAGACGTTAGCACAACATAAAGTAAGCAAAACAAATATGGAAATGGAAAACAGAATTGAATTTAATAAACGACACAAACAAACAAATGACATAAGCAGGCAATATACAGTAAGTTTAGACTGCCGCATAACAATAGCAACAAATTATCAAAGTAAATATGAATTTAAGCCTAAGCTTAGAAGTAACAGCAATAGTGGCTGTAGGATAAATTGTGTAAAAAACCAAAGGTTTCATGGCTTAACAAATCAACATTTTTGGTGGCTGATGGTGATGTGGTTAATGGCTTTTCAAATGCCACGGCATGTAGCATCAAATCAAGGTACAGCAACAACAACAACATCTTTATCAGCCATAAGATACAGTCAACTGTTATCAACAAACGGTCAAATGACCATGAACGATGACAATATGAGCACGGCGAATGATGATGACACATTTCGTCCTTTTGTACCCAAAGATCCTGAAATGTTAACGCATAACGTGTTTACGCCATCCGGTCAATTTCGTGTCTTTCAACCCATTGACACAGATTTGAGAACAGCAGCTGCATTACAAAGTAAAAGTCAACAGAATGGAAAAAACGAATTGTCACATTCATTAAGCACAGCAACAGTGTCAACTCCATTCTCATCTCATGTTCAGCGGGCGGAAAGTCGAATTGAAGACCAGTCTAGAAAACATAAAACCACTGAAGCACACACTACATTGCAACATACTGACAAACAACCAGAAACCAGTAATTTATTACAACAACAACAACAACAACATAATCAGCTTAACACAATTAAAAAATCGGAAAATTCTGTTAAACAGCGAAATGACATTAGAAAACAGGACATGCTTTTAGATGCTGATGCTGACGACACTAATGTAGACATAACAACAGATTTTAAAAATCTTGAAGATTTATTAGTCGATTATGTCAGCAATATGTGGGAGAAGGGACAATATGAACCCGTGCCTGGTCTAGTGGTGGAATTGCAAAATCTTAATCACACTGAAGCAATGCAAAGTACAGTCACGCAGGACAAAACACGTACCGTAAGGCAGGCAAAACAGGGGGTAACAGATGCCAAAGTTCATATTGATGTGCCGCGTACATTGGCAACAGGACGTTTATTATTTTTGACAGGTATGCAGGGGAAATACTCTCTAGTTTTTGAATTGTCATATAATTTTTTGGTGTTTTCTTTCACTTTAAAAAGGTCTTAAAAAGGTTTTATGGCCTGTGTTTATGGGTTTACAAGTTTTGAAATCTTTGCTTATTGCCATGTTTATACCAGCCATTATTGGATCCTTTACGAAATTGTTGGGAAAAGGTAAGTGAAATGAAAAATAGCATAGGTTTCTTAAATACTAATTGCTTCATGCATTTTTAGGTATATCCACGGGTTCGGCTCCACTCTTCATACGGCCTATGGAACCTCCACAAGAATTGGATTTCCGTGATAATAGCATTAATTTTGATGATGACAATAAATTCTTGGTTAACGATGATGGCCTTAAAGATAATTCACCATATGCCTATAATCAACCGGGTTTGTTACAAAACATTTGAGAAAAATATTCAATTTTGTTTCCTTTACTTAATTATCTTTTCATCCCCTATAGATGCTTCACAAATGCACAACGAATATGTATTCGATCCTGCAAGCGCTAACAACCAGTTAACCTTTACCCGCTTAGGCATGAATGAACGTCAACATCAGTTAATGCAAGATTCTTATATGAGTGCTTTACAAAGCATAGGTTCGGCCTCATTTAAAAACTCTGGTTCTTTGTCTAGTGGCTCTTCGGGCTTATTGGCACCAATGGCCAAGAAACCACCACCAGCTGCCAATGTTAACACATTCCAACAGTTCCAAAAGGTGCCCGATTCTTCATTACTATTATCGAACTATGATCCTTTCTATAGTCCATTACTGTCGCGACTGGATTCAGTGTTTGCCCAATTGAAAATAAATTCGGATAAAGAGATTTGTCGTGAGAAGGTGATTTGCTTAATGTATGCAAATCCAGCAAAATATGCACCCTACAGTAATTTGGTATCGGCACAATTAAGTCGGTGAGTAAGCTTGAATTTTAATAAATTTTTCACCTAAAAATATGCCATAAAATTTCATTATTCTGTCGCCTATAAGTATACTGCATAATTATAATTGATTAGACATTCAATAAATTCTCATCATTATGTCAACCTTGACATTTCTTCTTTCATTAATTTTTTCTTTCCTTTTTTTTTGTTTTGCTGAAATTAATTTCATAAAAATGTTAACAAAGACATTTAAAATTAATGTCAGCAGCCCTCATACGTAAATCTCTTTAAAAATGACCTTCTGTTTGGTAATTTATGCTGAAATTCATCAAAAAAAAACCAGTGTCATTATTTTAATCTTCACGACACGCTTCTTGTCGCCATAGTAATGACAGAATTGCTGCTGTCATATTTATAACCTCAAATACAAGCGAAATTCATTTTTTAGTTTTTTGTTTCGGCTCCAAGCTACTCTGAACGGTTGAAAATTATGAAAATTTCAATTATACGTACATATTAATGTTCCTAATAAAAATGAATCATGCCTTTACCTTTCTGCCATATTCATGGTAAACTACACACAAAATTATGTCAGACATGCTAATCATTAATGTGTGGAACCATTTTTTAATATGACATGCCCAACAATAAGCAATTCAAGCTATGCAGTAAAAAGAAATTCAGGTTTTTTCTCTTGTGACAATAGTTAGATTTTTAATCCCCCGCCACACTCTTCTCGTTCTAATTCGATTAATATGACGTCAATTGGTATGCCATCACCATATATAGGTACAGAGGTGCTATACATAAGGAATAGCCTTCGTAACAAGTTACCAGAGTTCCATGACAGTCATGTATAAGATGTGATTTTGATTTGATGACACATAATTTCACCTCTGACACATAATTTTCTCTTCGTTATGACAGTTCAATTTTTGACAGTCTAATTATAAGAGAGGATTTGTTTCCCAATTACATCGAAAGTCTTAACAGCCATTTGTGATTGAACCAGATCGTTGTTACTTTGCCTAATCACAAGTAACCCATTTTTGTTAGAAGTTATCATGGAAATTGTAGAAATTGTAGTCTGCAGGCTCGGTGTGGAAAACTCTTCTTCTTACATACGATATACATTTGCATAAGCTTTATCACATCGGTTCTGAAGACAATTTCAGATCTCTTCCCTTTATTCTAAGGACACAGAAATAGAACGGTTAGCCAGGGGTCAATACTAAGGCAATTGGAAACTTTCGAAGATATTAATTACACACAGCACTATGATTTCTAATAAAGCAATCGGTAGCGGTAAACTTTCTGACTCGGCAGGCATAGCTCATTCGTAGAAACTACCGAACCGATGCATCATCATCCAGGCGTACGTGTTGGTCCTATGGATTGCGGTGATGATGGAAAATATTTGAGGGAAAGATATTAGCATACTTTCTGATAGCCAGGTGACTATCAGAGCACCAAAAACTTGCCGCGACGACAGGGCAATTGAATTGGCAGATGTGGCAAAACCATACAACTTTCGTTTGAATTCCGTAAATTAAAAAATTCATTGGAAAATTGCAAGATTATAATTGACAATGCATAAATAATGTTTATTAAATTCAGAGTAAGACCCGACAGCAAATGTACCCTAGGTTAAATAGAAGAACCGCAGATAGTCTGCTTCATTACCGGGCGTTGCCTTGTGCTCGCTCATGCGAGACGCATTGGTTAAATAGAAGAACCGCAGATAGTCTGCTTCATTACCGGGCATTGCCTTGTGCTCGCTCATGCGAGACGCATTGATCTTGGCGAAAACTTCCGCAGGAGCTGCATAGATGAGAAAGATGAAGTAAATACTCTTCTCCGATTTTCTATGCCTAGCTTTATGTTACAAAGGTGAAAACGATTGGGCTGGTATTACGTAGATGATGTTGGCAGAATTGTTATTTGAGCATCATTTTCCTGTCAAGTGACAAGGCATTTAGAAAGTAGGGATTCTGTTGTAACTCTTTCAAAATTGATGGCACACTATTTCAAATAAATATATGATAATTTAGCGTGTCCTTCCGCAAATAATGAGGGAATATTAAATACAAATATTAAATATACTGAAAAATGTGATCAAAATGTGATAAAAAAAAGAACAATAATCAGAGGAAAGTGTCGTATAAACTATGTTGGTATATACCGGATACGGTATACAAAAATTTTTTGACCATATTCTTAGACGATGTCTACTAGTTTTCAATGCAAATATAATATTTTTTAAAGGAAATGAGGCTTCCTTACTTCATTGTTCATTACATTTAGTCAGGATTATAACCCAGACGCATATAACAACACTCATGTTATATGTGTTAATTATATCCAGGGTCTTGCACTTTAATGTTGACCCTGAACGACAAATTTTTTTTTTGGTAATTTTTTATTTTTGTTCTCAGAGCTTTTGCCAGAAATCTGCTGAGAGGAAGTCGCCTAAGTAATATTTTTTCATATTTCGTGAATGTTGGAGATATCTGACCTGATCATCTCCTTAGTATGTCTAAGCTATAATATTTTATTAATTATTTCTCTAAGCGTACCCGATTGGTAACTTTATAAAATCGTTTTAGAAGCTTGTGAAACAACACACCTAACCCAGCTAAATTTCTGTAGATTGTTCCATGGGAGAGATTCCTGCCGCGCGAAAGCCTACAGAACGGCCACAATTTAGATAAGATTTCTTAGCATCAAGTCTGTTTGTAATTTTAATGGAGTTTAAATCAATCATCCACGAACTTTGTTTGGGATTTTCACAGTCTGATTTCTTTAACAGAATGATTTTCTCTGTCATTTTTCTGTATTTTCAAGTGATATGGTAAATATTTATTTTGAGGAATTAGCCGCATTGGGTTCATGATAGGCACAAAATGGTTACAGCATAACTAACTTCGTGGAGAGATATGGTATCAAATTTCGATACTTTTAAAAGCTCCCATTATAATCCAATAATGGTTTAAGCGCAATTGGGAGCATCATCATGTGCAAACAACTTACTGTGAGCTCTAGAAAACTTTACTTCGATTAGCAATGTTGAATTACTCAACGGACCAGTAACATATGAGCTTTCGCTTAGTTTTACTTATTCTCTCTATACAAATCGACGTAATCTAGTTGGTAGTGTGTTGGCTTACTAGACGTGAGGCCTCCGTTCAAACTTCAAGTTAAATATTCTAAACAAAACGAAATATGAAAAAAGTATATCTTCGGCGACTTCCTCTCAGCAGATTTCTGGGGAAAACTTTTTTTGTGGAAATCCATTAAAATGTTCTTTTTTTCAATTCTTTTTCATCCTTTCAATGCTTTATTATTCCTTAATTTTTCATTTCTTTTCTTATGACTTCCAGTGAATTGAATGAATTACGAAAACCAACATCAGATAATCCCGATATTTTAAGATTCTTTAAGTATATGCGTGCTGCTAAAGACGGTCAAGATGGTGTGGACTGTGAGCAGACATTTGATAAGTGTACGGAATTTAAAGATTACGAAAATCCAGCAATGCTCTCCACCTATCACGATATTAATAAACTCGTCCAGGCAAGAAAATTAACAAAGAAATGATGATGCGGCAGCCACCCACACTCACTATCTGCACATAATATTTTCATTTCCTGAATAAGGAATAAGAATAGAGAGAATGGAGAATGGAGAGAAGGAGAAGAGCGTAGATTTAAAAAATGTATAAAAGGATTGTCGTAAATTTTGTAAAAAAATTTTTTTTTTTGCATCAACACATACGAGTACATATGAGTGTGTGTGTGTATGTGTAAAAGAATTATAAAAATTACGTATATTTAGAATTGCAAGACAATATTATTTATTTTATATTAACAGTAAGTGTCAAAAGTAATTGTACACTAAGGATAAAATTCTAACAATCAACAATTTCAACTTTTCCAATTTAAGGAGAGTGCCCGAAAAAATTTGAAAATATTTTGAAAAAAAAAAAAATTTTTTTTTTGTTTCAATTTTAACAACTGAAAATGAAAGAATTTTTTTTTAATAAAAATAACGGTAATTTATTAATGTATGTATTTTTTTTAGTGTACCTTATCTTTTGATGCACACTGTAGTTTTAGATGTATTAGCAAAATTAAATTTCGTTGTTCTTGTTTTTAAGAAATTTTAAGAAATTTAAGAAAAAAAAAAGAACAACGATAAACTCTAACCAGCCATAGTTTCAGTTTAGTGTGTATATTTAATGAATATTTATTGAATGATTTTTTTTTTATTTATTTTCTCTTTAACTTCATAACAATATAAGATCTAATTTAACAAGAATTTTACAATCTTCTTTTATTTGTATTCTTAAATGTTTGTTTTTCGGATTAAACAATTGAACTGATTGCTACAATGTTTTCATGTTAAATTGTCATTTAAATTGCAGTCCAATGAAATGAAAGGAAATTTATTTATTAAATTAGGTCTGTCTGAACTCAATGTCGTATACTTTTAAATTAATTTTTCAATTTAAATTATTTCTAATATTTTATTTATTTATTTATTTTATTTATTTATTTATTTATTTATTATTATTATTTTATTTTAATTTTTTTTTATATTTATTTAAATGAATTCATGTTTTTGGTTTACAAATGTTATTGTAGATCTTAATACAAAAAAACAATACAAAAACAAATTGTGTATATAGTAGATGTAATCTAATCAGGCAATTTAAGAAACAATAAATTTTAATTTTAATTTTAATAAAAATAAAAAAAAAAAATAAAATAATTATAATATGATTACAATCCTCCAGTCAAGATTACGATCTAGCTTATCAAACCACTTACGTTGGCTGAGTGTTCATTTTGTATGCATGAGCGGCGGGACGACTGGCTTTTAAGAAACTTTTCATGGCAATATTTCATTTACTCTCCGTGTTGTTGCCAGAAATCTGCTGGAAGGAAATCGCCATAGAAATTTTGTTTAGTATTTCGTTTTGTTGAAGAAGTCTGACCTAGGGTTTGAACCGTGGCCTAATGTCTAATAAGTCAACACACTAGTCTACGGCAACTTACAATAAATAGACTTCCTCTCAACAGTATTCTGGCAGACTCACAGAAAAAAAAAAGAATCGGAAACGCGATAGATATCACGAAGAGAGAGACACTTATATTACAAGCCCTTCTAAAATGTATGAGAAGATGTTGAATGAAGGGTAAACAAAGATCAGTGGGACCTCACAAAACGATGGAAACGTGGGAATATAAATAAAAGCTATTTCGAAATGTTATGTCTAATAGAAGTCCGTGTAGTCTAGTAAAAAATGTGTTGTCTTCTTAGACATGAGACCATAGTTCAAATCCTATATCAGAGTTCTTCAACAGAAACGAAATATAAAATAATATTCGACAACTTCCCTCCTCAGTAGATTTCATGTAAAAACTCTGAAAATGAAAATTGCCACGAAAACTTTCTCGTAAAAAATCTGTCGTTCGAGGACGACTTTAAACTGTACGTCCCACCAGTGACGCATAAGATCTTAATCGTGACTGAAGGTTTATAATGACCAGATAAGTAAGTAAGCAGTTCGCATCAGAGAACACCTGATGTCATGTCCAAATATAATCCAATATTATGTGTTGATCGGCCCTATATTATATCAAAAACCTCGACATCGATAGCATAAATTTTCATATAAACATCCTATAAAAGACGTTGAGGAAGCGGAACTATGAAGTCGTAGCAAGACACTTGAGGTATTAGGAGGATGATTGTGATGATTCATATTGATTTCGACTGAGCACATACCGCATCCAATGCCAAAGAAAAGTAATGAAGAAAGCAGAAAAATAAGAATTACGCTAGAAAATAATGTTAAATAGTTGCGAAAACAGTGAAATAATTTCTGAACAATTAGTAACACCATCGTTTATATAACTATTGGAGTGCGGAAGAAAATTACGGATAACATGCCTCTCTAAATGAGATAAAAATGTTTCAACGGGAAACTACGAAATAACAAGACAGTAAGGGACGGAACTGAAACTCAAAGAGGAGGCACACTTTCTAGAACTTATCCTGGATAGGAAGCTTTCTTGAAAGCCGAACATCGTTAACAGAATCAAAAAGGCTTTCATTTCCTTGTATGCTTGCAACAAAGTCTTGGGGAAAAAATGGGGCCTAGGACCTAGGATGACTCACTGGATCTACACAGCAGTGGTCAGACCTATCTTGACCTAGATGCCTAGTTTGGTGGGAATCCTTTGATATGAAAACTAATTCGAGATCTGCCTGTATTATCATTAGTGCGCACTACACCTACGTGGGCACTGGAGATAATTTTGGGCCTCATTCCGCTTGACCAATTCTGCAGGGGCATGGCGGCTAAAATGAGCAAGCGTCTCTGAGCGACTGGACAGTGGTATGACTCGGATACTGGCCACGCAAAATTCTTAAGGGAAGTTGGGGATGTCAGGAGCAGTGATAAGACTATCAGACCACTTTCAAGCGGAGGTGGTGGCAATAGATTATTAAAGATGGAAATATCTCCAAGCGGAACATGACCATGCTATCTGATAGCCAAGCGGTATACGGCTGTCGCAGATAAATCAACGAGATAGCGAAACGAAATGATGATTCCGTCAACGAAAAATGGGCGGCCTCGGACACGGGTACAACGGCTCATAAAATCTGGCCAAAGCTTATGAGTTTCTGTTTAAATGCGATTTTATTTAAATGACCTAAAATGGAGACAACGAAGCATAACGGGTTATAGTTTGTTGTGCATTATTATTCAATAACCGAATACACAGCAATAATGTTTACTGTTAAGCGGATTTACCCAAAAATATGGTTTTTCCTGCATTTTGTTTTGTAATGCAACAATTTGTGGCAAATAATGACGAAAAGCAAATGCTTAATAATAGCCATGCTAGCTTAGGTCGTGGTGGTAGTTTTGATGTACCAAAGCACGTTTGAACAGGCAAATATAAATTATTTTTGGAAATAATATCGAATGAAAAATAAATCGGTTGTACAAAAAGAAATATGTATGTATGTATGTATGTATGTATGTATGTATGTAATGACAATATTATGTAAGCATATGTTTATAATGGAAAACAAAAAAGAAGAAATAAAATCTTAAGAATATCATTATCAAGGTCACTGGAAATTATGGCAATTAACTTAATTGGTGTCTGCTGAACCTAACTATAAAAGCTAATACGTTTGTTTGTTTTTTTGTTTGTCTTATTATGTCCTGTTGCGAATTTGATTATTTTTCTTTTTATTTTTGATTCTTTTTTTGTTCTCTTCTGTTATCCATGCATTATAATTGGCAATTTGTTTGAAATAAAATTACTTTTTTGTTATGGAATTTCTATTATGCAATACGAACGATTGTGACAACCTTAATAGCGTCGTCATAAAAGTTTATTAAATTTGAACGCAAATTGGCATCAGACATTAATGACATTTCTGACGTTATTTTACTATTCTTCATATGTATGTATATCGATGAGAATTAGACGCGATAAAGTAAATGTCATGCGTGTAAGAATAAATTTTTCGAAACTTATGTTTAATGACAGCTTCTACAGGTTCTGAGAAAAGTCTACGTACACCGCTGTAATTTCCCAATAATTTTTAGGTTATATTTTTTTCGTTTTTGTGTTCAAACATTCTTAATTGTAACGACTTTTAATTGTGATAAAAATTCACCTCTGTATGTAGACTTTTTTCTTTGACTGTATATCACTTTGTCATATACTGTTATTTTTTTTTTTAGTCAAATGCAATATAATTTCATTAAATTATATTTACTGTTGCATACATAATTGGTCATAACAAGCCATTAGTTAGGATTACAGCCTAGGTGGTCACACCACTGGCGGAACCAACAGTCGACTCACATCTAATAAGCCAATACTCTACCTAGTAGATTACGGCGACTACAAATTCATATATTAACTGTTATTAAAATATTATAAAATTTTTCGTAATTTAATTACATCAGGAAATTTGCAAAATTAACACGTGGCAACAAAAGTAAATAAAAAATAAATTCACGGTAAAAGCCAGTGAATTTCAATAAAAAAAAACCAAAAAAAAAAAACAAAAAAAAAAATTCGTTCATGAATATCACATACAGTGGGACATAGTTAGTTGTAATTTAAAAGTCTCGAATCCATAATCAAAATATTCTAAATAAACGCCTGCAACATTGCTCTGTACATGAGCAAAGTGAACTTCGCTTTTGACAACTGAAACACTCCCATCTTAGGTTATATTTCGAGTTGTTCTGTAATAATTTTGTCAAAATTGTTTTTGTCTATTCAGGTACTAAAGTAAGACTATAGACCTCGCTATTGACTCTGATGGCATGGTGAATATTTTTCTCAGACATCTATGGATCGATGACAACATCGCGCAAAATCAACACCCAACTGTGACTTTTCCGGTATCCGTAAAACACTCTTGCTTCTCATGTTGCCTGAACAACACAGACATTTTATTAAACGATTTTATTATTTGCACGTATTGTTGAAAGCTATCTATTCAAAACTGATTGAACAAATGACAGATAATATTACATACGTATTCAATAAAATGGCCGTTTTTAACTGTACTAGTTCGTAAGAACCTATAAATTTACATGAAATATAATCAGACGTCGGCACAAAGAGAACATATTAAAACTGTGAGTGTATTTGTAAGAGGCATGTGTTAACCCTGAGGAAAATTGTTAGTAAGATTTTCAAGTGTTACCTAATAATACGTATATGTAGTGGAAAATATAGAAAATATGTACACCGCCAAATCCCTAAAGACTGCCGATTTAACTTGACAAATATTCCTCCAAAAATGGAACTCACTTCTCATTGTTATTAGTAAATCGCATTGGAAAATAGTGAGCTCTACTGTAGTATTTCCTTGGGTGTAGAATTCAAACCTGAAAAAAAACGACATAAACCTTCTTTTTTAGAAGCTGACAAGCAATTGAATGCAATTTTACACTCTTTTTAACGAATATTGTTGATGTTCGTGTACTATTTGTGTTAAAAGCAGAAGATGTTTATACCGCAGGGAATATAGGTGCCCACGTCTGCTCATATGTCATTGGTATGGCACATCCACATCTTCGAGAATAAATTAATGGAAAATTTCATAAAAGGGATCATGGCATTTTATTAGAGCCATAGCAGCCATTTGACATACCAAACATGACACTCTACAATCTAATAAAAGAAATTAAAATTGTCTTAAAAAATGCATGTTTTTATTTACAGAGATACCCTTTAGTAGTATCCAAAAAAAGGCTGGTTTGTTAAACAAGGATGTTATAGTTTCTGAACCGATGAAGTATACAGACTAATGCACACGTTAAATACATGCAAATATAATTGCTCATTACAATTCTTCAGTCACGATAACGATCTGGCTTCTCAACACCATTTACGTTGTGTGTCAATTATTGTGTATGCCGCTAGAGTGGATCTATAACTTAAAGTCGACTCCGAATATTAGATTGTTGAGCAACTTTTTGTGTTAATTTTTATTTACAACTTGCTGTTAATTAATTGGGAAGATTTTAACTGGCAGATAAATTGTTTTTCGTTATTACAAGTGGCCAACAAGTTAGAAATGAGCGTTAAGCAAAAGGGAGGATCATCCTACTGGTAATTTTTAATGTTAAGTTGATGTCTGAACTTGCCATATTATACATTATTTTCAATATCAATATGGCAACTTGTAATATAAACAAAATGAGCAAATGCAACAAAAATGCAACAAAAAAAAAAAAAGCAATCGTTACCACTGCGATTTTAAAGAACTTTGTTAAAGTGGCAGAAGATATCGATATTGCACCGGCATTGCCATATTTTTTGAAAAAGTTAACTTTATTTTATCTGTAAGTTGCAATAACGAAAATAAGTTAAAGGTAAATTTACAGTTCCCTTTAGCTAAAGTTACCTTTAACTAAACCCAACTTTAACTGAAAGTTGTAATAATGGCTCTTAACATAGTAAATGGAAATGGCGTCACTATTTTTTAGTAGAAGGGTGATTGCGATTTTTTTCTTTTGTAAGAGAAAAGTATTCCTTATGGATTAGGCAAATAAGAGTTCCATATGAAACCAAATTAAAAAAATTTGCAAATTGTGTGAAGACAAATTCAAATTTGAAAATCCAGGACGCAATCCATAAATTTTAGCAGCGCCACATTTGGCGTTAACAGAGCAAAATTTGCTTTTAACAGAACAAAACTGTTTAACAGTGGGTATCAGCAGATTAATTTTCTACTTTGCAATTGTTGCAGACTATTGACATGAAGTCTAATTCTCATTATGATCATTCTTATTTGTAAACAATAATGTTGAAATGAAAAGGATGGTTGGTGGGGATGGAGTACGGAATTATTTCATTGAAGTACTATGTACATATAGTCTGTATGGTGTACTATTTCTTATATCTTCCAAAATGACCTCTGATCTTCTAGATTATTTTTAGAAATTTTTGGTCGAAAATCGATTTTTTCAAAATTGAATATCTCGACTCACAAAATTATTTCATCCACCACGGTTGGAAAGAGGGCACCATCTACATATAGTCCGTATGGTGTAATATTTCTTATGTGTTCAAAAATGGCCACTGATCTTCTAAAGAATTTTCAATCAAAAAATTGTTAGTTTTAAAGCCAATTTTCACAATTTTCGCATCACTTTATATGAAACTATATT
Organism: Sarcophaga bullata; assembly: GCA_005959815.1. NCBI lineage: Eukaryota > Metazoa > Arthropoda > Insecta > Diptera > Sarcophagidae > Sarcophaga > Sarcophaga bullata. The sequence goes on from QOCX01000097.1 coordinate 135,350, forward strand.
GCTGATAATAATGAGAGGCCTTAGAACGTTCCTTTGAATATGATGTGTGTGCTCATAGGCCTAATATTTGTCTTAAAATTAGCTTGTAAACAAGTGGGCTTTTTCAGATGGATACTGTTAAAGGCCAAATTTTGTCCTGTTAAGAAAAAATATGGCTCTGTTAACGCCAAATGTGGCGCTGCAAAAATTTATAGATTGCGTCTTGGGTTTTCAAATTTGAATTTATCTTCACACATATACGAGAAACTAGGTCCTAATCCTGACTGATGGTCAGAAAGAAAGAAACGCCGAAAATCAGAACAAAATTTATTAAAAAAAACTGTATGTGTAGCACATGACTACATAACTGCCGTTGTTATGTGATAATAAAAAAAGAAAATTTCTACTTTCTAAGAATATTTCAAATATTTCTGTCAATCACTGTCTCTTATCGTTCTTTTTTTTTGCGTTTCCGCCTACTGTGGTTGCACTAGAGCAACGTATAGATAATGCTGTTCACTTTTCATTTCTGTTCCGATATTTTTTTTTTTTTTGCTTCTGTTTGGCAAACATTTGATTGTCAATAACTTTTGTCAATATTAGATAAAATGTTGATTTTGCAATATTTTTTTTTCATTTTTTTTATTTTTTTCGGTTTTTTGCTGAAAGCTGATAATATTGTTTCTCTTTTAGCGGTGGGTGAGTGAGTGTTGCAATCACATTTGTAAGACAATTGCTTCACACACACTTCCAATGAACCAGAAATTTAGCTGATGATGTATGTATTCAGCGAAAATGAGAGAAAAACACAAAAAAACCGAACAAAAGTCATTATCAGATTTACAAGAAACGAAAGACGAAAAAAACAACAAAAACAAACAATAAAAAATGGGATTTAATTTTTTAAGCAGCAGCTAAAATAGTAAACGAATAAGTGGAAGTGCTTCATGGCAATTACATTTATTATGTGTTAAGAAATGAAGAAAAATTGTAAAAATTATTAACGTGTGATCAATTGTCAAATGACTTAATCAGCCTTGATTTCCAGAATAATTTATTTTTTTCCATTAATTTCACTGTAAGAATTCCACAGGTTTTAGAGTGGGTTATAAGTCTTAATTTGTATGGGCATGTTTAAAGTTGGAAAGCAGTACGTTTGGCGTAAGGGAAATACTAAGCTTTTGCCTAATCATACATAGACTAATTTTCAAGCATGGGCGATGTATTTCAATGGCAGGAGTAGGGCATGTTCGTTATATAGCCAGTAAAACGGATTTGCCGTAGTCTAATAAACTGTAGTCGCCGTAGTCTAATAGGTAGTGTGTTGGTTATTAGACGAAAGGCTAGGGTTCGAATCTCCGGTCAGACATCAAACGAAACGAAAAATTAAAAATATTCTTTCGGCGATTTCCTCTCAGTAGATTTCTGGGCAAAAACTCTGTGAGTAAATAAAAATGCCATTAATGTTCTCAAAAAAATCTGTCGTTCGATGTCGACTTTAAACTGTAGGTCGCCCACTCATGTAGAAAATTAAAACACACAAACATAAGTGGTGTATGGATGTAAAACGGATTCGCTCAAAATATTTTGCAATTTTAAAATAAAATGTGAAGCAAAGTGCCGATAAGTTCAATATATTGGACGCATTTGTTTTTACCAGGACAATGATCTGAAGCACGTTGCGAAACACTAGCTTATGCGGAATTGTTAAAATCCACACCAAATACCGACACAGGCCCACGGTCTCAACACTATTAAGTATATTTGGGAAAAATTCAACCGTAAGCTGTATAAATCCGATATGAGGACAGTGAAGCCAAGGAACTAGGCGAGAATGGAACAACATATATAAATCATACAATAACAGAGATCAGCAATGAGTATTCAGAACGATGTGTAGACTTATACGCTCATTCATACTTCTTTTAATATCATACTCATACTAACTCATATTCAAAGTTTGAAGTACTCATATATACTCAACACTACGCAAACATATAATAGGACACTGGGTATGAGATTATTCAAATGCCGATTTTTCACTTCAATGGAAATATTGCATAAAACCTGTTGCTTTCATTACTGTTTCCAAAGGCCGATTCCATGTTCTCAGTCGTCATAGTCTAATAGATAGTATGTTAGCCAGGTCAGCGGTCTTCAACAAAACGAAATATGAAAGAATTTTCTTCGGCGTTTTCCTCTCAGCAGATTTCTGCCAAAAACTCTGAAAGTGAAATAAATTTGTCATGAAAAGTTACTCAAAAAATCTGTTGCTCGGAATCGAGTTTCAAATGTAGGTCCGTCAATTCGTGTATAAAATTAACGCATACAACATAACTGGCATGAGAAACTGGTTGTAAGTCCGGACTAAAGGGTTGTAATAATCAATTTATGTATGTGTCAGAGATCAGCAATGAATCCCCTTTTTCGCTATTCATATGTACTCATGAAATTTAGAGTATGAATGAGTCAACAGTATTGAAATTGTATTACTCTGATTCATTCGCCAATCACTACAACATTGATTCATAAGTACAGGTTGCAATGAGTATGAGTTACAACGTTGACATCAACTCATAACATTCGAAAAATTTTGCTTCATACGTGTACTCATTCTGATTTTAAATTTAGAAAAAAGACTCATAATACTTATAAATGATTCAAATGATTTGTTTCATTCTTCAAAACTTACAGACGCATAAGCAAAAAAGACGGAGCAGCAAGCAGAGCAAACATACCTTCTAGTGGAGTATTGTAGTGTTCGTATGCAATTCATACTTATTTTGTGATGTTGAGTCATGGAGTACTTCAAACTTTGAATATGAGTAGTATGAGTATGATATTGAAATAAGTATGAATGCGTATAAGTATCAGAAATAATGAGTGAGTATAAATTTTGAAATTTATGTATCTGTTTGAATAATCATTGCTGATCTCTGGTAGGGTACCAAAAATTTTGTAACCAGTTGTAATACAAACATAATAATGAGAGATTTTATTTTATTGCTGGATATCTTCTTCTTATCCATGCAATGCTAATAATGACGATCATTGTCATCGTTATCGTCATCGCTCTCAACATCATTATTATCGTTGAAAGCAAATAAAACCATTCGAATGTAAGAAAATAAAATAAAAGCTTAATGTGAAATTGCATAATAACAGATGAATGATTTTTTTTCTTCTGTCATTTTATGAGGGCCATAAGAGTCATTCCATTTAAAGTGCGTGTGCATGTATGTATGCGATTGTATTGCGATGGTATATTCCCACTATGTTGGCTGGTTGGCCGGTTGGCTGTCTGATGAATCATCATTGGTTTTAAATGTGTGATAATTTTGTTATAGTGTGGTGGCAATGGTAGTCGTAGTCGTAGTAATAGTAGTAGTTGTTGTAGTATAGTATGTAGAAAAACAACAACAACAAAAATGTGTAAAGACCTACTGGCAAAATGTAAACAAAAGTTTACCAATACCACTTCAAGGTTTCTTATAACGTCACTTAAAACGTGATTTGGGGTTTTTTTTTTGGAGCCTTTTTAGCTCTGGGCCACGCTCCATATTTATCGTTAATATTTCTATGATTTGGGAATTCTTATTAAGTGATTTGAATATTATTTATCGTTTTATTTATTTTGAACTCTTTTTTTTTTCATTTCGGCTAACGTAACCTACCGCAATAATATTTGTGTTGATGGTTAAAATATACTCTTATACTGCTGCCGGTACACCACTCTACTCTCTTCTATATTTAATACGATTGAATAATTTGTAGGAAATTGTTTAAATTTTTAGTGTTTTTTTTTTCTTTTTCTTCTTTCGTACTTTTGCTCTTTTAATTTTTTATATTGTGTTACTCTTGATTTCAGTTTAAATATGTACACTTTAATTTCGGATTTTGGGTTTTTACCAATAGCTTAGCTGTCCGTCTGTCTTTTTCAATATTTCCATTATCCAGTCGTCTGTCTGTCTGTTTTTTTTAACCACTTTATGAATTGATTTTTTGTTTTGTTTCTTGTGTTTGTTTTTTACTTCGTTTTTAATCTGTTTTCTTCTGGGTTTCATTTTGTATAAAACCATTGTAGCCGGCAGCTGGAAGGCACAGTTCATAGTTACACCTCACAGTAGAGTGGGTTAGTTTTTTTTTTTGTACGAAAAACTTTGCCAAAAAGGATACAATTTTAATTAAGTGGTGATAAGCAGCATTATTAAGTAAGTTGTGATAAAAAAAAAACAATTTTGTATTATAAGGTAACATTAAAATGAAAAAACAACAACAACAAAACGTACATCAAAATTTAATTAAAATGTGGCAGAAAGAAAAAAGCATTTAACTTTGTTCATATATGCGAAAAAGCATCTTGCATGCATTAATAATTAAAAGAATATATACACAGTGTTGTAAAAATGCTTCATAAAATTAAAAAAAAAAAAAAACAAAAAAAAAAAATTGTGGATAGTGTTCAGAACAAATATGAAAACACCGCTGAACAGTTATTTAAATGGGTCACTATCAACTTAAAATTATTTAAGGCTGTCCTTGTTTATTGCTGGCGGTTCGCTTATTACACCATTACTACCACAATAACTACATGACCTAATTGTAGAAACTTTAAAGTGTTTCAACTTAAAACTCAGTTGAAACTCCAAGCAAGTGCTCCCTGTTTCGAAATAAATTTTAATCAATACTTTACATAATTTAAGACAATTTTATATTTCAACTTCCGTCCATTAGGACAGCATTGCATACAAGACAATCAGAGTATAAGACAGAAAATTGTTGATAAATTTTTAATAATTAAATTTATCGGTTTGAAGCCGCTGTAATCTAGTATGTGGTGTTTGGGAGCATTAAACCTACTAGATAACGGTTCAAAGCCTAGTTCAGTTATCTACAACAAAAGATGAAATATTTCTTCAGCGACTTTCTTTAAGCATATTTCTGGCAAAAACTCTAAGGGCCATACATAACAACTTCCCGTTAAATTTGGGTTTAGTTAAAGGTATCTTTAGTCTAAGGGAACTGTAAAGTTACCTTTAACTTATTTTCGTTATTGCAACTTACAGATAAAATAAAGTTAACTTTTTCAAAAAATATGGCAGTGTCGGAGCAATGTCGATAAAACTGTTCATTTAAAAACAAGTTTTTTTAAAGCAGTGGCAACAACTGGCTTCCTTTTTATTTATTTGTTCATTTTGTTTATATTACAAGTTGCCATATTGAAAATAATGGAGAAGTTCAGGCATAAACTGACTTTAAAAGTTACCGTTAGCATGATGCTCTCTTTAGCTTAACGCTCACTTTTAGCTTTATATTAACGAAAACCAATTTATTAGCCAGTTAATTAAAATCCTCCCAATTAGTTAACGGCAAGTTGTAAATAAAAATTAACATAAAAAGTTGCTCAACAATCTAATATTCAGAGTCGACTTTAAGTTGTAGATTCACTCTAGTGGCATACACAATAATTGACACACAACGTAAATGGTGTTGAGAAGCCAGATCGTTATCATGACTGAAGGATTGTAATGAGCAATTATATTTGTATGTATTTAACGTGTGCATTAGTCTGTATACTTCATCGGTTCATAAACATAGATATTTTCAAAATAGGTTATCCCAACTATTTCGCCATTGCGTGAGTTACTTTTCTGCATATAAATTTTGTGTATAAAAGAGAGTTTCACTAATAAAATCTTAGAACACAAATCGTATCCATTAATTCTTTCAAAGTTAATTGTATTTGTCCTGTAGACAACTATGCAGTATTTTCTGTATTTTTTATTCATTTGACGTATATACTCGTCATAAGCCAAACTATACACTATTTTTATGAAAAATGAAGCTTTTTTTAAGATTTTTCATGTAGATTAGTTCCAAAAATAATAAATTATTATAAAAATTTTTGTTTATAATAATTAAAAAAAATGTTCTGCAATAATTACAAGAGATGAGGTAAAAATAAATTCGAAGAGTTCTTAAAAACATGTCATATGATATGATAATATTTTGAAAAGTTGCAAAAAACCTTGTTGAACTAATTAAAACACAACTAATTAATGTAAATAAATTTATGTTAACACCCTCTAAAAGACCTTGGAAAAAATAGGTTAAATTTTATTAACAAAATACGTGTGTGGATATACACGATATTATAAATTAAATTAATAGCGAGATTCAGTTTGGGATTTGTTTTCTTTTTCTCTTTCCTCTTTCTTATTACACTTTTATTTTGTTTGGTTTTGCAAAAAACAATGTTTTAAACAACATAAATTTATTAATAATTTATACATCGCATATTAGTGATGATAATAATAAAAACAAACAAAAAAAAGGTCAATGTCGTGCAGGTTACAAAATTTTGTTATTTTTTTTTCTTTCTTTCAAAGAAATGAAACGAAAAGATGTAAGATTTTTAAAAAGACAAATCAACATTCGTTAGCAAAAAGAGAAGGGAATTTATTAGACTTACGTTGTGCAGAAAGTATAAAAATTGCGTTGCAATTAAATGCCTTTAAAACGGCTAATTGTGGTGTAAGTGTAATGAAATGAACAACTATCGATGGAGCCGGTAATCGAAAGATACAGTAAATTGAAATTTACATTGAGCATCAAAAGAAACTGAGTACACTAAGGATAAAATGCTAACAATCATCAAAATCAACTTTTACCATTTAAGGAGAATGCCCGAAAAAAATTTGACAATTTTTTGAAATTTTTTTTTTAAATTTGTTTTTTTGTTTCAATTTTAAAAGCTGGCAATTTAACAATTTTAATATAAAAATAACTGTAATTTATTAATGTATATATTTTTTAAATGTACATTTTCTTTTGACGCTCACTGTATATTTTTTTAAAATCAATTATCATTAAATTATCATAAACTACTGAAAAAGAAAAACTTTTTATGTTAAGTCCTTTTTAAAAATAAATTTGTTAATTAAATCAAAATTTTAAAATAAATTTCTTAAAATTTTCTAAATTGAAATTTTATTTTTTTTTTTTAGATTTTTTTTGTTTTATTTTTTATTCAAAAAATTTTCCAATTTTTCTTATTTAATTAAGAGCAGATTTACTTTTTACATTCAAATGATTTGCAGTTTAAACTGTCAATCAATATCAAGTGGAATGCTTTCCTAGTGCAGAAAATTACTTTTAAAACACTTTATTTACATGAAGGATTCCCCAAAAACGAGAAAACAACAACAAAAAAAAAAGACAGATTATTTTACGCCACAGTATGAAAGAATTTATTAAAAAAAAAAAAAAAACTTTGTTTCGTAACAATTGTTTGCATAATAAACGTGTGCAATATTATTACTTTTTTATTTTATTTTTCAACTTCCTTTTACTTTACCCTACATCGAGGAAAAACAATTTAAGGCATTTGCAAATAAAAAAAAATAAATAAAAGAGTCAAACATTCAATAAAATTGTTACATCAACGTAGACTGGATGTGGACACAAGAAATATTTTAACTTTTTTATATCCTTTATGTACAGTCAATGACAAAAGTCCACTTCGGTAGACTTATTTCCCGTATGATTTTTTTATGAAATTGAAAAGTATGTTACACTTGTTTATAAAGCAGTGAAATTAAAATATTAAAAATATAACGTGGATATATTGGGGAAAAACATAAAATCACCGTTGTATGTAAACTTGTTTCTTGACTGTACATTTAATATATGCATCTTCGATTAAAATGTGATATATTTTAAGTTTAACTAAAAACATGGCAGTGATACCAATGTATTAAGAAAAAGAATTTTTTATTCTTAAAATTTTAAAACACACAGACATTTTTCAAAAACTTTTTATATATCTTTTAAGCTCTAATAATATACATATGTATGTACATACATACTAAATTTGGCCATTACAACCCTTTAGTCAGGTTACACACGCCTTCAACTTCCTTTTACTTTACCCTACACGAGGAAAAACAATTTTAAGGCATTTGCAAAATAAAAAAAAATAAATAAAAGAGTCAAACATTCAATAAAATTGTTACATCAACGTAGACTGGATGTGGAGCACAAGAAATATTTTAACTTTTTTATATCCTTTATGTACAGTCAATGACAAAAGTCCACTTTCGGTAGACTTATTTCCCGTTATTTTTTTATGAAATTGAAAAGTATGTTACGCTTGTTTATTAAAGCAGTGTAAATTAAAATATTAAAAATATAACGTGGATATATTGGGGAAAAAACATAAAATCACCGTTGTATGTAAACTTGTTTCTTGACTGTACATTTATATATGCATCTTACGATTAAAATGGATATATATTTAAGTTTAACTAAAAACATGGCAGTGATACCAATGTATTAAGAAAAAGAATTTTTTATTCTTAAAATTTTTAAAACACACAGACATTTTTCAAAAACTTTTTATATATCTTTTAAGCCTCTAATAATATACATATGTATGTACATACATACTAATTTGGCCATTACAACCCTTTAGTCAGGATTACACACGCTTCACACACCACTTATATTGTGTCTGGTTAATTTTATCCATGAGTGCCAAGACCTACAATTTAAAGTGGACTACGAACGAAAGATTTTTGAGAAGCTTTTTATGCCAAATTTTTCTTTGCTCTCACAGAGTCTTTGCCAGAAATCCCCGAAGAAATGTTTTTTTTTCATATTTCCTTTTTTGTTGGAGATATCTGAACTGGGGTTTGAACCATTTGGACCAATGAGTTTTAGCTTTAATAATCGCATAAAATACTCACCACTGTTTGCCACTTCCAGCTATTTCATGCTAATTAGTAACATTTTTAAATCATAAAATAATTCCTAAGGGAAATTTGCCTATGCCTATTTAGTTGACGTTAAGTTAATTAATTTCAGAATAAAGCCTCAGATAAGAAGGCTAGCATGGTTAAAGAATTAAAGTATTAAGAATACGATAAAAGACCAAAAAAATATGCTTTTGATTTGCGAATCATAAGAATTAAGAGGCTTCATTCGATACCTCTCCAAATATTCCATATACCAAGATCCCCCCAGAGTAGATAAAACCAAAAGCGAGTAGTCAACACTTGAAAAAGAAGAGCAAATGATTTAGCAAACTATCTCTCGACTTCACCCGCTACACAACAATACTGGGAGTTGTTTCTAAGCACGAACGGATAACATACTTATGGTACTTGAATATGGAAAACAAGACTTAAAACCTCTTTCAGTGGAAAAACTTTACACATGAGAATTTGTTCAAAGATATAATAAGAATGGAATAAAACCTGAATAGGTTTACGTCTTATGCTATAGAAATAGACCTCAAAAATTGACTAACACTAGATAACTGTGGCATTGCAAAAAAATTCACTTAAAACAATTAAATTTTTTTTACCACAAGCACTTTACAGGCTCAAAGCTCTGTTACGATACTAATCAGTGATTAGATGTCTTCTGTAGTTGACCTGTCCTCTAATCCGGGCAATATGCCTATGTATGTGGGTCTTTTCTATGAAATTGAATTCATCTGGCGATTAAATAAACTTTTTTTTCAAGGCTTGAATAAAGCGCTTTTTATTTTAAGCCATTTAAAAACGAAACTTCTCTCACAACCCTCATATAAGCTGTAATTTACAGCTTCAAAAGTCTCTTTAAAATTTCATATTTTTTGTTACAATAATTTTAATAATAACAACAACAACAACAACAACATACTTTATATACTCTCTTCCGTTTACCAAAATACTCAGACCAACAATCTACAGCTGCCAGCCACAATATACATACATATGGATGTACGAGTATGTTTATTGAAATTCAAAACAAAAATTTCATGCTTCAAAATGAAAATAATTCAACCACATTATGAGCCACATTAGTTATAGCATGATGGTAGGCGGTATTATGTTTGTGTGGATTATAAGTTGGTGAATTTCTATGGGGGGTCTGGTTTGAGCTGCTTTTGCGGTTTGGATTGTTCAGCTGGTTTTGTGAAACTCTCAACATTTGTTGAGCAGCTGTAGTGGATAAAAGAAATTTTAAAGCATAAATCAGGGCAGTTAAATTATAAAGAAATTGAATGTTTTTGAATGTAAAAGTTGATTTAAGCTTTTCTTTTGTAGCTTTTTTTTCAAATATAAACAGTTATTATTAACGTATATTGTAACAAATCCTTTGATAATGTTGTTGTTGTTAATTTAACAGGAAGTTAATAATGAAGCAGTTTATACTGTGCTGTTTAGAGGTGAATGGCATTAAATAAACTCCTTCTAAAGGAAACATAAGAAGGCTTAGCTTAAGTTTACACATGACACAGTTGTTGGAAGAAATAAACTTTGCTACAATGGAAATAGTTTCAAGGATTTTGTTTAATAAAAAGAAGGCATGGACGAATGTTTTAGGTTGTATGTAAAGTGATAGAAATGAATATGATGCTGGTGAGCACATAGAAAATCTCAAGTATTTAAATGACAGAGAAAAAAAGTCGTTACTAAACCTAAAGCTTTCATTGTTTCTATTCATATGCCAATTGTGCAGCATTTTTTTTTTATAAATCTTTAGAATTTAAATAAAATTGCAGTGATTACCTTCCATTTGCCAGCACTTCATAGGAAAATTTTATAAAAAATTTGTAAGAATTTATTTCATGCATGCATTGTATACTAAGAGGATTACTAATGTACTTGCTAACATTTTTAAAACCTTTCTCATTAATGTTGTTCTATTTTTAAAAGTATTTATGTGAATAATAAAAAGGGCTGGACAAGAGTAAATGTTTAATAGCCAAAAATATATAAAAAAAATTTTTAAAATATTTTTAAAATTTAAATTCCAACCAGATTCTAATTGATTTTAAGTTACATAAATATATACATATAATACATACATACATAATTGGTCATTACAACCATGAACCTAGCTGCTCCCAGGATATATGTTGTATGTGTTAATTTTATACATGAGTGGCGGCAGCTACAGTTTAAAGTCACTTCAGAATACAAATTTTGAGAAACTTTTTAATGACAGTTTTATTTACTGTCAGAGCTTCTGTCAGAAATGTTTTCTTCATATTTCATTTTGTTGGAGATCACCATACGGTGTCTACTAGTAGACTACGGCGAATTCATGCATAATATTTTACCTGAAATTAAAAAAATAATTTTTATTAATTATAAAATCTTAATTATTTTTGATTGATAAATTAAAAATTTAAATGTTTCCAATTCCTTTCAATTTTTTTTTTTTTATAAACGAAAAATTTTTTTTAAGGAAACAGAAATCATTTTAAAGTTAATATTATTTTTTTAATAAAAATTTATTTTAATCTAATCACTGATTACTATCTTAATAATGTTTTGAGCATATAAAGTGCTTCAGGCAAAAAAAATTTACGATATTGCTCTCAGTGCCACAGTCAATTTTTGTTACCTATTTCTACAGCATGAAACGTAAACCTATTCAGTTTTTATTCCATTCTTATTATATCTTTGATCAAATTCTCATGTGTAAAGTTTTTCCAGTGAAAGAGGTTTAAGTCATGTTTTCCATATTCAAGTATCATAAATATGTCACAGTTGCTGTTTAGAAATAACTGCCAGTATTGTTGTATAGTGTATGTAGTCGAGAGATAGGTTGCTAAATCATTTGCTCTTATTTTTCAGGAGTTGGCTACTCGCTTTTGGTTTCATCTTCTCTGGGGGATCTTGGTATATGGAATATTTGGAGAGGTATCGAATGAAGCCTCTTAATTCTTATGATTCGAAACTCAGTAGAATATTTTTTTGTCTTTTATCGTATTCTTAATACTTTAATTCTTTAACCATGCAAGCCTTTTTAGCTGAGGCTTTATTCTGAAATTCATTAACTTAACATCAACTAAATAGGCATAGGCAAATCTCCCTTAGGAATTATGATTTAAAAAATGTTACTGATTAGCATGAAATAGCTGGACTTGGCAAACAGTTGTGAGTATATCATCCAGTTATTAAAGCTCAAACTTATTGGTCCAAATGGTTCAAACTCCAAGTCAAAACATTTCCAACAAAAAGCGAAATAAGAAGAAATATTTCTACAGCAACTCTCTACTTCTACTCTCACCAGATTTCTGATATAAACTCTGAAAGTAAATAAAATTGCCACGAAAAGTTTCTCAAAAAACCTTTCATTCGGAAACGATTTTAAACTGTAGCTGCTGCTATTCATGTATAAAATTAACCCACACAACATATGTAAGTGGTATGAGAATTTAGGTTGTAATCCTGTCTAAAAGATTGTAAATACGTATAGTTTTTAAAACTCTTGCTAATATATGTGCTTATTATGCAATAATATTGTATATTATGAATGTTTTTCTTTTCAATTATAAAACTTTGCCTAGAATTAAGTTTAAACAAGACACTTAAGTTTCATTTTCTTATCGTTTAATGAGACAAATTTTCAACTAATGTTTGTACTCATTAACATGAAAGCTATTTTTATGTGTACTGTTAGTATTTTTCAAATACATACATACATACGCCTTGTACATATGTATGTATGTGCTTATATAAGCCTATTTTTAGCTCATTTAAAAGTGCCTATAGGCATGACACTTCATGTCTTTCCACACCGTGCCTATCATCAACAATTTTATTCCCATTCCCATTGTAAATATTTTTTTCTCTTTAATTACGTAGTAAATTATGTTAAAAAGATTTCGAAAAAAAAAGTTTTCTTCAAATGTAAAGTAAAATTAAATAAAAAATAAAAAAGAAAATTAGAGAACTCAGTCTAATGAATAATTTCATAAAGAAAAAGTATACAACAACAAAGTAAACAATTTAAAGGATACTCCACAAAGGCTTACAAATGCGAAACTTAAAAGTAGCAGCGAATTCTCATAAGAGGATTTAGAATTCTTTAGTCTTAGTAAAGCACTGTGATGCCTTATTAAAATGAAATGTCAAACAATAATAAACAATAAACTTAGCCATCTAACCATCTAAACCCCATGCAGCTAATAACTAATACAGACTAAGACAATTAGATGAAGAATTTATGCAAGAATTTCATTTCGTTTTCAATAGAAATCTGCCATCTCTCTTCAAAGCTATTAGTTAGTCACATATTTTATGTCGACTTATTTAGCCACAAGTCAAAAGTTCACTAACTAAACCAGTTAATAATATTTGTCAAGAAGTAAAAACTTTTGACATCAACTTGTAATAAATTACTGTAAAGAATACAAAGTTTTTTTTTTTTTTTTTTTTTTTTTTTTTTTTTTTATGAACGAAATATTCATCAAGCTATAATCATAATTTTTTTCTCGAGTGTATTTATTTATTTTTATTTTTAGCATCGATATGGAACTGGCTATGATGCTAGCGGCACCTTTTTCTTTCATTTTTTTTTTTTAATTTTTTCAATAACATCTTTGTCTAACAAACAAATAAATTGAGGCACCGCTAAGCAGCAGCGCAACTTTTTAAGTCTGTTTCATGATAGAAAAAAAAAAGTGTTCAAAAAACGTAATCGTAAGCATGGGTGTATGACTGATTCAAATGAAAATGAAAAAAACCTACCAACAGCAGAAATGAAAGTAAAAGTTTTGTTTTGTTTTGTGTGTGTGTGTGTGTGTGTGTGTGTGTTTGTACACGATTTCGTTTTCATTCTCCTTTTACTATTAGGCGGCTTATAAGTTTATGGTCGAATGTTATGCGTCATTTGTATTTGTTGTATTTGTTGTTGTTTGGGAATCATAAGCCAATACGCCTACAAAAAAAAGCCAAAACCAAACTAACAACCAAAAATTCCAAATAAGCATTCCCTTAGAATATCGAAGAAAATAAATTTTTCAACGGTTTTTTTATAACCATTTCTGGCAACCATCATAATCGCTTGCCAACAAAAGTCTTCCCAAAAAAACCAATCAAAAGACTGAAAAGAAATTGTGCACTTTATGCGCTTCCGTTTTCGTTTTCGTTTTTTTTTTCTTTCCCTTTTTCTTTTGTTATATAATATTTGGTTTTAAAGGCAAGTTATTCCATTATCCATATTTTATCGATCATTTGAGTGACACTTTTATTAAGTGGCAGTGAAGTGTTGTTTGTGTGTGTAATATTTTTAGAATTTTATGGTGTGCTGCAAAGGAATTTTTTTTTTTGTAGGAAAAAACCAGAAAAAAAAAATTTTAAATTTAAAAAGTTTTATGAAAAGGAACAATAAAATCAAATGAAAAGAAAGGAACCCATGCGAAAGTTAAATCTTTTTTGTATAACCCTGGTCTCCTTAACCATGTTGTTGTTAAAATCTTAGTATAGGGTCTTGCAACAGAGAGGAGTTACTTTTGTTGAATTTACTCAGTCACATTCGTCAATAATAGGTCATCGCAACCCTTCAGTAAGGATTACAATCAAACTTCTCACACTACTTATGTTGTGTGTTTTAATATTACCCATGAGTGGCGAAACCTACGACAGTTTAAAGTCGACTCTGAACAACAGATTTTTTTGAGAACTGTTTCATGGCACTTTTTACTTACTCTCAACCGAAGAAATATTTTTCATATTTTGTTGTTCTTGGGACGTGTGACCTGGGATTTGAATCGTGGCCTCATGTCTAATAAGCCAATACATAACTACTAGACAACGGCGAGTTAAGTCACATACATACATACATAATTGGCCTTACAACACTTCAGTCAGGATTACGGCCTAGATTCTCACACCACCTATGTTGTGTGTGTTAATTTATACATGAGTAGCGAGACCTACGACATTTAAAGTCGACTCTGAGTAACAGATTTTTTTGAGAAATTTTTCATGGCAATTTTATTTACTGGCAGAGTTTTTGCCAGAAATCTACTGAGAGAAAGCCGCCGTGTCTTTTGTGAAATCACCTCGTATGATCCGTGACCTTAAATTCCATCGAAAAATATTTTCAGCTATGAAACTCTTATCTGGATGAATGAATACCTAAACAAACAAAATTAAAGAATTTAGAACAATGCCAAGTCACAGGTGATCCAAGAGCGTTGAATGCATTTCGAAAAAGTCGCTGTTTGATGTGGACTATGGGCTAGCAGTGTCATCAGTTGTTGACGATGTTGCAAGCACTATATACTTTCGGTGACTAAGAACTGCTTTTGGCTTGAATTGGATGATCTGGACTCCATGTGATCTCAACAGATTGCAGAGAACCGGGGTTTTGCCACAAATCTGCTGAGAGGAAGTAGACGAAAAAATTTTTTTCATATTTCGAAATCATCGCGATATCTGACCTGGTGGTTTCACGTCTAATAAGCCACTAGACACCCCTTTAAATTTGGGCTAATTGCAGCTTAGGAGGGTCAATCATTATATCCAATAGGGCATATTAGCTTCAAAGCGATTAAAGTGCAACACGTACTGTGGTATTTAATAGAATTGAATTTGGATTTGTTATGAATTCAATATGTATGTCTGTATGTATGAAAATTATATTGAAATTCATTTCTTAACAAACTTTCTTGATGAAGGTTGAAGAAAAAAAAACCCAAAAATTAATAACCAACTGCTGCATGAACTGCATTCTGCATTAACGGCAACATAATAATGTTGCATGAGTAATAACGAATGAATATGATTTAATTCACATAACTGGACATCAAGTGGTAGTTCTGGTTACGTGAACACCATAGGAAACAGACCAAGAAATATTAAAGCATTGAAGGCATTATAAGCAAAAAAAAAAAACAAAAAAAAAACTGCCCAGAAAAAAATTATGACGATCGTTATTGCTGATGATAATAATGCTCTTTTCGTTAAACACCCTTTGGCTCTGTAAAGCCCCCTTTGGCTCTGTTTCTGAAATGGAAAAAAATACAGCAAAACAATGTTGCTGGTTAAAAGCATGGCACAAACGTTTTTAGTCGATTACCAACATTGCTGAAGTGAAATTCTCCACTTGCACACAAAACGTCTGAAACATCTTTGAAATACAATATCACCATCACCATTTAAAAATATACAATATTGATGAAAGACGACGACAAAAATTTCGAAAGCAAATAAAAAAAAAACCATTTTCAATAACTTGTGTGTTAGTGCGATTCGATAACAAAAAAAAAAAAAAAAAAAATTGTGTCCACAATTAAATTAAATTGAAGACATTGACAGTGTGCTGTAAAAGTGTTTTAATGTTTTTCAATTGAAAACCGATTTTGGTTGGATCCCCTGTAAGTAGTAGCATGTGGCCATTATTAGTTCGATTGCAAAGAAATTTTCAATGAAATTTAAATGAAAATTTAAAATAATTATTTGAGTATTAGATATCTTAAAAAATATTTAAACGCTTTCGCAGTTGTTAAACAATTTAGATTTTAAGTTTAAAAAACAAAAAAAAAAAAAATTAAGCCTGACCGACCATACCATTGAACAGTTAAAATCGTTTTGAATTCGAATTTTATGCGATGATTGCCGTATTGTTTTCACATGTTCATTAAACACACTCGCATTGTTGGTTGTGTATGGTTGGTGTTGGTTGCAGCTTATTTATGATCGATCTTGTTTATATGGCCGAAAGAGTGAAAGAAAGTGTGTCAGGTGTGTCATTAAATACAACGAGCGAGTCATTACAGCAACAATTTTTATATGAAAAAAACAACAAAAAAAAAAAAAAAGAAAAAATAACGAATGGTTAATAAATCTTTGCTGTGTTCATTGAATTGTACCAAAAAAACCAAAAAAAAAGTTGTTTGTCAACGTTTTATGATTCTTTTCTTTTCTTAAAAAAAAAAAAAAAAAATGCTACGATCTTCCAAGACTTCATATTCCGCTACAGAAATCGGAGAGCAATGAAAATTGAATCACAAATAATGAATGCCCCAAAGACGGTTGTGAGCCTAACTTTAAATTTGATTTGCTTTCTCAAATCCACGCTTAAAGAAAATAATGAAAATTGTAAAATCTTGTATGTTCTGTACGTACAATAGGCGAACTACTTCACTGAAACGTCATAATTAATCCTGGCTTGCTAAAAAAAGAGCAAAGTAACCATACAGTTATGTTAACGAAATTTAAGTCGAAATTTAGTTCCAATAGAATCGAACATCTTGAGAATATTGGATTACCTAGGTAAGCTGCATGTGATCAGACGATTAAGACAATCAGATAAAGGATCTTGCCTACACTATGGTAAATAAATTATATCACAATGCTTGTGATATTTTTATTGAAATATTTAAAAATATTTCCGCAGCAACTTCCTCTCTGCAGATTTCTGGTAAAAACTCTGCAAGTAAAATAAAAATTGTCATGATAAAGTTTCTCAAATAAATCTGTCGTTAAAAAAACTGTGGGAGCCACTCATGTAAAAAATTTCACACACACAACGTAAGTATTGGGAGAAGCATGGTTGTAATCCTGACTAAAGAATTGTAGTGACCCAAGTTTTAAAAATATGGAAAGATTTTACATGAGATATGATTCTAGCATTAGTTTACGTGTGATTAGAGCCACTTGCATAGAGTCATAGGCATGCTTTTAAATTGTTGGATAACAACTTGAGATTTCAAACCGCAACGCATATGTTAATATTCAGTAGCGACTTCGACAGCTCAGATATGGCTTAGTCTACCACTCACATAGAGTATAGACTAGAGCATACTTAACGGGGTTTTGTTTGATAAAGTGATGTGTTTTGTATCCAGGAGGTATTTGATTTCTTTCCTACGACTCTGATCTGAGACGTAAGCGCCATCCGCCATCCTGGTGACAATAATCTCCATAAAGGAATGCTTGAGTTAAATGTACAGAGAACATGATTGTAAAGAAAGTCTTTTTCTTTGAATGTACTCTTATTTGCTTCTCTCAGGTTTTCTTTTTTTTTCTTTAATTTTATTGGTGATTTCCCACAACATTGTCCAACTACACCAGCTGCAACAAATAGCTCCATCATTAAAATGTACATTGGCACATACAATGCCAATATGTACATGAGTAAGCCAAGTCAATAACTTTAAAATATTTACATTTGTTACTTCAAAAGAAAGAAAAAAATAAAGTAAAAACTTTATTTGTTTGTGATCAAAGTGAAAATCAGACGCAGCCATAGCAATAAAATATTTCTTTTAAAATAATGTTTTTAAACGCTTTTTTTCCCAATCAACCATCAATTCATTCATTCATGCATTAACATGGCGGGCAAGCCAGCTATTTAACGAAATAATATCGCGCTTAAAGTCAAAATACTCAGAAATATTGCAGACACCGGTTTTTACCTTACCTTTGAGCATCAAAATCATTGAATTTTAAAGAAGTAGAAGACGAAGAAGAAGAAGAAGAAGAAGAAGAAGAAAAACAAACAAACAAACTTTTATTAGAAATCAATTAAATTTATGCATAAAAGAAACGCCACAAAAATAAAAAAAATAAAAAAAATTAACTTCAACAACAACAACAGCAGCAACAATATCAGCGTTTGTCGGGAAAGTTTTAAAATATTAACGAGAAATTGCATACACCGATAGACCGACAGACAGACAGACAGACAGACAATACATATAATTTGAATAAAGCGACGGCCTTTGGTTTTAAGTCTGAAGTCTGAGAGTTTTTCAGAGATTTTTAGTGATACCGCGAAACCACTCTCACAAGCATTTGTCACAAGCCAATAGAAAACGAAAAAAATGTACGAATTATAATAAGAATTAAAATAATTTTTTTTTTATTTCTTTATGTATTTATGTCTTTATGTATTTATGTATGCATGTACAATACTATACAGATAGATGTCTTGACATTATGACTGTTATTTATGCTCACACGTTTAAATTTCACTTTCTTTTCTTTCCAACAATTTATTTATTTTTTTTGTTGTTGTTTTGCAGAGATGGAATTGAGAATTAATTCGTTTGGATTTATACTGCTTGCAACGACATTGATCTTAAGTGTTGGCAATTTAATAACAACAGCCTCAGCTGAAGGTTTACGTTTACCGGATCAACAGTCAAATATAGTAGTACAGCAGCAACAACAACAGCAGCCTCAAGGTATATTACCCCAGCAACATGTGCAACAGATCTACACCACCCAACAGCAGCAGCAACAACAGCCACAACAACAATTTGTACAACAGCCGCAACCCGGACAGGATGGTCAAGGCCGTTCCTCCATTCTAAGCATATTCGGTTTGGGTGGTGGGGACAATGATCCCTATTTGGCCCGTTCCAATTCGAATTGCTTAAGCGGTGATTTGTCCGAATGTTTCAAGACTCAAGCCTTGAATACTTTCGATGAAATCTTCTATCGTGAATATTATCCGTAAGTTTTGGAAATTTTTTCGTTTTCAAGTAACTTTTTATATTAAAACTCTTTCATCTGTTTTGGTTTAGATTATCGGATTTTGCACGTGTTGTTCGTCTGCCGGAAACTCAACAGCGTTCTTTGTTGCAAGAACCATTTGAATATTCCGAAGAACCACACAATGAGGATAGTGATTGGGATCAAATGGTTAAATATGCTTTAAGAAGAGCTGAAAGGTAAGTAAAGCACCCAAAAAACTGAGTTTAAGGAAATTAAGAAATTGATTAAAATTTAATCAAATTAATTAAACCTTGTAACTGATGTATAACGATGTTAATAGAATGAATTAACATTTCGGATTGAGTTAATCATTTTAATTTTAAAATTAATTATTAATTGATTGAAACGGTACGCCAATTAATTAATTTCTAGAGTCACCGTAGTCATGTACATAGCGTGTTGGCTGTTTTAGACGCTAGGCAAAAAAGAAAGGCAGTGACAGTCTCTCAATAGAAATAGAAAATTTCAATGAAAAGTTTCTCAAAACTATTATTATCGTTATTGTATATACTACTGTAGTAATTTAATCAAATGCTCTCTAATTAATTTTGTAATTGTTTTAATTACTATCGTAATTATATCAATTACTATCGTAATTATATCAATTACTATCGTAATTATATCAACTACTATCGTAATTATATCAATTACTACGGTAACTACAATAATTATAATCGTAATTGCCTATACCGCCATTGTAATTTAGTCAATTACTCTTTAATTATTTTTGCAATTGAATTAATTACTTTTGTAATTCTCAATTACCGTTATAAATTGAATAATTACTAGTTTAATTTGTTGAATTAAACTAAAAGTATTAAATAATTAAACCAATTACTTCGTCATTAGTCAATTATGCTTTAATTAGTTCTGTAATTGAATTAATTAATTCTCGCAATTCTTAATTACTTTTATAAATTCAATAAATAATTAATTGATTATTTTAGTAAATTAAACTATAATTGTTAATTAATTGAATCGATTATTTCGTCATTAGTTAATTGTTCTTTAATTAATTTTGTAGTTGAATTAATTAACTCTCGCAATTCTCAGATTTAACTGGTTATCGTATAAATTGGAATAATCTTCTACGTGTAATTGATGAATTAAACTACAAGTGTCAAATAATTGAATTAATTATTTCGGTCGTTAGTCAATTACGCTTTATTACTTTTGTAATTGTATTAATTAACATTCGCAATTCTCAATTACTGTTATAAATTAAATAATTGATGAATATTTTTGTGAACTAAACTGCGATTGTTAATAATTGAATCAATTATTACTTTACATTGAAATTAATTAAATCAATTACATATTTTAAAATGAAAAAGCAAAGTAATTATCTTTTCTAATTACTTCAATTATTTTTGTAATTGGTTCCTGAATGAAATAATTATCATTACTAGATGAATTATTTTTGTAATTAAATTCCATTGAAATGTTAATCAATAATAATTATAAACAAATATAAGTAGTTTTGTGATCCAAAAAGATTATTTTTTAATTCTAAATTTAACAAAACAGATTTCATTTTATTTAAGATAATTTTAGATTTTTAATTTTTAAATTTTCGAATGCTCAAATTATCAGGAAAAGAATGCAAAGAAATGTTCATTAAAATTTCAAATTTAATTGAATCAATCAATTACTATCTTCCTAAATTTAGTTCTTAATAATTATTTTATTCTCTCATTGTAGATTCATTAAATCAACTGCTTTGGAAGTTGATGTGCCCGAAGAATTCACTGAAGCCGGTCGTTATGAAGCCCGTTTCATTGGTAATGATATTGATAGTGAATTGGATATCATTGAGGATAAACATGCTCCTATTATAAGTAAGTTTTTAACAATAAAAAACTATCCTTTTGCTTAACAATTCAATCTAATACGGAAATTTTCTTTTTATTGCTTTCCCTCATAGAACGTAAAAAATTGAAGAAAATGATCATTCCCTTGTTGTTAGTATTGAAAATCTTTAAATTGAAATTGTTGTTATTCTTGCCCTTCATTTTGGGTATTGCCGGCTTAAAGAAGATTCTCAGTTTGGCTGCCATTATTTTGCCTGGCCTCTTTGCCTACTTCAAACTGTGTCGTCCACAAGGCGGTCCTGGTGGTTTTAATGGCGGTGGTGGTGGTATTTTCTCTGGTCTATTTGGCAGCAAAACAACTTTCCCCGAATATTCGCCACAAGGTGTGGGTTCAGCCACTTATTATCATCATCATGAACACTACGATGGTGCTGGCTCCCACTATAGCCGTCCAGATCCTCATTTCTCTAAGCCTTATGGTGATTATTATAGCAAGAATTATGCTTCGGCTGCCACAAGCAATTCCGTTAACTTTGGCGAAACATCTGGTCAAGATGCTGCTTATTCAGGTTATTATGGCCGTAGTACTGGCAAAGATATTGAAAGTACTCAAAAGAGTTAAACAGAAGAGGGATTGTTCTCTTCTAGTAACGGCCATCTTTAAATTTTATTTTTTTCTTTATTTATTTATAAGACTTTGTTTAAATAGTTATTGTTTTCTTTTATTATATTATTATATTTGTTCATATTAATAAATATTTATTTTTAATTTAAAGAAAAATTTTTTTTATTAAAATTAATAGCTTTGAGTAGCCTTACCCTTTGAGTAGCTTTATCAAAAGGATTGTTGAAGATCTGGAGAGAGAACTAGACATGTCCTCAGTAAATAGCTTTTCTATTCATTCATTCTACTTTATTATTTCAAAGAACCTTGGACTACTATAGACCATGACTTGGGCGCAGTACTTAGGTGCCTAGCCACACTAATTTTCATGGAAGAATTATTTTAAGAGATGAAGCCCATATCTGGATGAATGGTTACGTGAACAAACCAAATTACCATATTTAAGACGATACCAAACCATATGAGATCCAAGAGCGTCCAATGAACACCGTAAATTTCATCGTTTGATATAGAATATAGACTTTGGAACGACATTGGGCGGGCCAAATTCTGAGAACAACATTAGCCAGGCCTTTACTGTCAAAAGCTAGCACTATAAGACGACTAGAATGAACTTCTTATAGCCTGAATTGGATGATCTGAACATCAACAAGTTGTGGTTTCGCTACATCTAACATAGCTCATGTCACAGCGGATATTCTGCGCAAGCGATTTGAGGGCATAGTCACCTCATGTGAAGGTGATGCAAACTGGTTACCGATATCGTATGATACGGCTTCAGTAGACTATTTGTTGTGAGGTTTTCTTAACAGGCAGGATCATATTAAAAAAAACCACAAGGCAAACCCATAGGCCAACGGTCAGGATTACAACCCTTCAGTCAGGATTACTTATCTACTTATTTTTGTATGTTAATTTCATACATGAGCGGCGGGACCTATAGTTTAAAAATCGACTTCCAACGACAGATTTTTGAGAAACTTTTCATGAAAATTTTTTGTTTACTCTCAGAGTTTTTGCCAGAAATCTGCTGAGAGAGTCTCTGAAGAAATATATTTTTTTTATATTTCATTTTAATGTCTGACCTGGGGCATTGAACAGCCATCACACTATCAACTAGACTACGGCGACAACTGGATCTAGTGGATCCTACAGTTTAAAGTAGACTCAGAACGACAAATTTTTGACAAGATTTTCTTAGCAATTTTATTTGCCCTCCTGGTTAGAAGAGTGCTGATATAGACCGAGAGAAATATTTTTCATATTGCGCTTGGGCTCGCATCTAACAAGCCAATACGCTGCAATACGCTGACGACTGACAATAAGTGTTTATTGGAATATACAAAAAAGTTTTCACAGGCTGGTATTCATGAATTTTTGAATTGATTGAAAGTCAGTTTCTGAGTCACTATCGTAAATGTATGATAACATTACAAGGCTTCAGTCAGGATTACGACCTAGCTTCTCACAACACTTATGTTTTGCTTGTGCTAAATTTATGCATGAGTGACAAGACCTAAAGTCGGTTCCGAACGACAGATTATTTACTCTTAGAACTTTTGCTAGAAATCTGCTGAGAGCATGTCACCGAAGAAATATTTTCTTCACATATTTTGTTTGATTCGAGATGTCTGACCTGAGGTTTGAACAGTGGGCTCAGGTTTAATAAGTCAACACACTACCTACTAGACTATTCATCAAAAAATCTTTCAAAGCAATAAAAAAAATTGAATTGATATCCTACACACTCTTTTTTTAAATAAAAATAATTAAAATAATTACAGCCAAAGAAAAAAGTCTACATACACCACATTTACAATTATTTTTTTAAGAAAAAGCGAATTTTAAAAAAAATATTCTCGAAATTATTGGGGGAAAAAAATATAAAAATTAACATACAATGGTGTATGTAGACTCTTTTCTTTTACTGTATATCTGTATGCTTAAAAGGTTGTTAAGATACTGAGAAATAAATTGTGAAAGTAATTGGCAATTTCAACAATTTAAAATTCCTTCAATAAATTAGTTCTTTAGATTTGAACAATCAATAAAATTTTTGTTGATTTTTTGTTGGTAAAATGTTAAAAAAGGAATAAATATATGCACATATATCAGCATTGATTTGTATTTTTCTAAATAACTTATCAAAACTATTCCATTTGATTTGTTTCCCTTGACAAAAAAAAAAAATATAGAAAAATTATCAAAAAATTTTACCCTAAAAATGTGGTTTTTTATGACTTATTTTTATGACTTTTACTGTAATACAATTACCAATAAAAATTTATTACAATTTTATTAAAATTTTTCCAGTAAAATGATCCTTTCATTTACATTTTGCATGTCCTTGTGGTAAATTTATGTTCAAATGTTTTTGATTTGATGAAAATTCTTTAAAATTTCTTAGGAAAACAAAAACTTAAAAAAAAAAAATCTAAAAAATTTATTAAAAAAACTAAAAACTAAAAGCAGTAGTATTTAGTAACAGCAGTAACAATAACAATAACAAAAACTATAAAATGCAAACATCTGTGGAAACAACTTAAAATCTTCAAATGACAAGAAAACTGTCAAGAAAACTAAGTGTGTGGTAATGTTCAGTGAGTGGTAAAAGTCAACAGGGAAGAGCAAAGATGAAACTGTTAACATTTGTATATTAAATACAGTACAGTACAGTAGGTTCGAGACTATCTAAAGTCGTTTCCAATGGTTAGAGATATAACGCCACACTGAGTTTGCCCTCTCCCTGTGATTTGGGTTTAGACCACATCCACCACGTTGCTTCCATTAGGGGGCCGCACTATTGTCGGGCAAAGACAAGTCTCTGGGGCTCTCGACAACCGTGGTACCAGAATTAAGCCTCCGGTAGAGCTTTGCATTACAGTATGTACCAGTTGAATTCCAAACCGTTTCGGGCTGGCTACCCTTTGAACACAGCGGTGGGACCTATAGTTTAAAGTCGACTCCGAACATAAGGCTTTTCAGAAAATTTATTTGAATTTTTGAGTTTTTACCAGAAATCTGCTGAGAGGTAGTCGCCGAAGAAATTTTTTCATCATATAAACTATTGGCTCACGTTTAATAAGCCTACTAGGTACTACGGCGACTACATATACAATGGTTTTACATACGTACGTAATTGGCCATTGCAACCCTTCAGTCAGGATTATGGCCTAGCTTCTCACACCACTTATGTTGTGTGTGTTAATTTAATACATGAGTGGCGGGACCTACCGTTTATAGTCGACTCCGAAGGACAGATTTTTTCATGGGAATTTTATTTACTTTCAGAGTTTTTTTTTAGCAATCTGCTGAGAGGAAATTGGCGAAGAAACATTTTTTCATATTTCGTGTTTGATATTTGACCGAGAATTTGAACTCTGGCCTTTAGTCTAATAAGCCAACACACTACCTACTAGACTACGGCGCGTACAATGGTTCTATCAAATTTTAATTCATCTAAGGTCTTAGTAATCCACATTAATTTTTTTTTTGTTGCTTGTTGGCACTCTTTAGAAACATAGACATGACACATGGTGAATCTGCCATCTTATTATTATTTCGTCTCTAGTTCAGGCGATTGGTCTGTCGTAATAATAATATGCTAGAAGTGATACAATAACAAGATTGCTTAGAAACTATTTTCTCTGTCAAACTATATTAGATGCAGTGAATGACTCCTGGTCTTTTCGAAAGAGAGGAGCAGTGATATTCTCTTTGTGAAATCGGCATTCGAAGGACCAGTTGAATGGAGTATTGAAAGGCATTTAGTACCTTTTTCCTCTCTCCGGTATTCTAAACTTGGTCAAGACCGAACGAAACCGAATGTCATGCCGAGCCTGGTTCGTCCCGTCAGACGGGACAACTCGCTGTGTGTGATTTGGCGGTGAGAGTCATTTCAAGAGCGTCCTCATCTCCACATGGACTTTATGTGCTTTTGGGGGTGTCTCCATTTATGGTGTTGTTGAACCTTCTTCTAGAGCTATGCCATATAGGGTTGATTTTCCTTTAGTATATTTAGTCTCGGGGTATCTCTTCACTTTCTATTTTTTTTTTCGAAGTTTTCTCTTTCAGAATCCCTTACCAAAGGCTGTTCGTTGTTGATAGCCTTCCTAATTTTCCTTAGAGCTCGTAATTTTCGTTTAGAGCTCGTATGTATGTATTCTATTCTAACAATACAGATGGGACAACCCTCGGATGCTTATTACATCGCGCACATTGTGTCCAACACATTCATGGCAGGATTAACTTTGTTTTATGCGGGGTAATAATTATCTTGAATGAACCCAAGTGTTTATTTAATGATTGGTACGCCAGCACTTGCTTTGCTTAATTTAAGACTTGCAAAAGCTTTCAGTTTTACTAGCGAAAAACTCTTTTATTTTTTGAACACATTTTTACAATTTTATGGTAGCCGCCACATTTTCTCTAATAAGAGCAAAATCCTTCAATACCGAATTGCAAATAAAAAGTCCATTTTTGTTTATGATTGAAACTGAAGATACGGAAAAAAATTTTTTTAGAGAGTTCTCATGATAAACCTTTTGTTACGAGCAGTTAATAAAAACAATACGTGGCATTGTAACAGCTGCAGGAAGTATTGGACATCCAGGGATAGCCAAAGAAATGGAAAACGATACAATTCTCTGTATATGGTCGTACATAAAAATCTCCAATAACCACAGGATAAAGTAGAAAATTGAAAACATTTACCCCGCAATACGTACAATGGTTGTTAACCGAATTAAAAGAAACATTTCAAAGAGCATGGAGGAACAGCGGTTTAAACAATAAAAAAGTATTCTAATTGCTTATACATTCCAACATACAACGAAAGGATATTTACAGGATACAGATGCGATGAAATCAAGGACAACATGATCATTTCTTTTTAATTTCCATTTGATTTTTATCTTTATTTTCTGGTTTTATTTTTCGATTTTAATGTTTAACGATGTAAATTTTATGAAAAGATGGATTTTTTATGTGTGTGAAGATAAATTCGAATTTGAAAATCTAAGACGCAAACCATAAATTTTAGCAGCGCCACATTTAGCTATAACAGAGCAAAATTTGCCCTTAACAGAACAAAATTATGCCCTTAACAGAGCACTGTAAGCTGTTTAACAGTATCCATCTGAAAAAGCTAATTTTAGGACAAATACTAGGCCTATGAGTACCATATCATACTCAAAGAAACGTTCTAAGGTCTCTTATTATTGTCAGCAGTATAGTCCCATATAAAGTGATATGATATCGTGAAAATTGGCTTTGAAACTATCGATTTTTTGATTCATTTCACAATTGAAATAATTCCGTCCTCCATCTCCACCAACCATCCTTTTCATTTTAACATTATTGTTTGCAAATAATAATGATATAATGAGAATTAAACTTCATGTCAATAATTACAAAGTAGAGAATTTATCTATTTATTGCCACTGTTGAACATTTAACAGTGCTCTGCTAAGAACAAATTTTGTTCTCTGAAGAGTCAATTTTGCTCTGTAACGCCAATTATGGCGCTGCTAAAATTTATGGATTGCGTCTTGGATTTTCAAATTCGAATTTATCTTCACACACATGGGATTATGTAGTATTTTTTTAAAAGAAAGGATCGTAGAGAGTGAAATAAAATTACAGTTAAAGGACTGAAAGTCCTTAACTAACTAGGTATCGCGACTCGTGTATAAAACTCGACATAAGTGATGTGAGAAGGGTTGTAATGATCAATTATGTATGTACGGAGTATAACATTATTCAAATGACCGACACGGCTTCTCTGTGTAGGGTTCATTCGAAGAGAGAAAATTTCCGTTGTTCGCAGCAAAAATCAGGCTGAAGTTGGCCGAAAACATGGGTTATGTTCGCTTGAGGTTTGCTGTATTTAAGGTTTATTCACACATACAAGTGATTTCATTAAGTTACTCGGCGGCCAGTTCATTTACTCAGGCCATAAGACGTTCGTAATCATCAAGCTGTATGTAGTGCTAGCAATTGACAGCAATTGCCTAACCAACATTGTTCTCATATGCTGCAGCCACCTGCCCAAAATGCAAACTGAAATTTGACTTTTTAGAGATGCATTCGTTCGAATTCGAAATGACGGAAATCTATGTCATCGACAATTGTACTCAATTTCAACTTGAATAGGAAGCAAAAAAGTACAGGCGATATTATCTGACAATCAGATCACCATTCGAGCACTCGCTCTTATGAAGATAGTAAAGGACTATCTGAAGAAACTATTAGTAAGGTAGGAACATACCATACTAATGGCATCAGAACAATATTACAAAACAAGGTAAACCCTAGAAAAAGTAGGAAGTAAAAAGCGGCAAAGGCTCTTCTCAAAACCACAAAAACAAAAAAGTGATTTTAAGGCAATCGAAACACTACAAGTCATGTATAAGATTTATTCGGAAATAAGTTGAGATCGGTAATTGGCCTTTTGATAGGGCACTGTACATTTATACAGGATGTGGATTCCAGTGAAATATTTTGATTTTGTGCAGATGAGAATGAATTATCGGAACATCTTTGGAATCTGTGGGCCATACAGTATTCTAATCGCAAACCCCTGGGTGCCTATTAAATGCTAAGCAGGAAAACGTCATTGTTGAAGTCGTACAGCATCCTTAAATTTGTCACGGCAATAGGCTTGGAAGAGACCTTGTAAAGTTAAAGGGGATTACAACAGATCGTATAGTAACACTACAAAGGCATCTCTTTACAGTGATAATAATAAAAATGAAAATGGCCGTCCAACAAGATGATCTTTAGCAAACTGTCAAGATGCGAAAGTCTCTTTAAGGAGGAACGTATACACTAAAGTGAAATAGACCGCAAGTACAATTTTCCTTACAAACTGTGTTTCATATTCCTAGAAATATGTTTTAAATTATTGTTCGAGCAAAAATTTATTTCCCATCTTCTAAAAATAAATTTTTTATTTCCAAGAATAAAATGCATGAACAGAAGTCTTTTAGGGTCTTTTAGGGTCATTGGTTAATTTTAATTGAAATAAAAAGGTTTCTTATTAGTTAAGTTAAGGCTACAAAGAATTAATTTTTGAAACTGCTGTTTTTTAAATATTGTTGGGAAATGCTTCCTCATTTACAATACGTTCGTATGCAGATGCCATAAAGCAATTGATTTTTTGTTGTGAAACGCCTAAGCCTTTAGTTGCGTAAGCGTTACGCATTTATTGGAAAATTATTTACTACCTGATGTGGTGGTGGCTGTGGCGATGGCGTTGGCATTATGTTGTGACATCTTTCAAGTTCGATCACAAATCCCCAGCTGTGACCTTAACTATGCTTCCGTGCGTAAATAGATTGTGACATAAAAGCAGTAAAAAAAAACTTTTCTTCTGCTCCAGCGCAATAATGGCAACTTGATTATAAGAAATTAAACAAATTTCCTTTATAGAGGCGTTCCATGAAAATAATTTCTATTTGCGTAACAAGCCGGTAGAATTTATTTACTTCTTCCTTTCGACAAAAAAGTATAAAAGAGTACGTGTTTACTAAAAACAAGTTGCTTAAATTAATTACAAGTTGTTGCAGAACATCACAAAAGGAAGACAGAGAGAGAGAGAGAGAGAGAGACAAGTCGCAGTTGGTCAAGTAAACTAAATGATTTACTACGCAAATAATGCTTTTGATTGGTATCGACTATAATGGCTAAAGGAAATTATTGATCAGGAAAAGCAAAGCTATTTAAAATTTATTTAAAATTCATCTTCCCCCAGGACAATTTTGAACAATTTTTTGGTTTCGATTTTCGTGAAGATTGTAGAGTAGGCTTCTGCAATTGTTTGCAAGAATATTGTCCAACAAGATGAATTCCCGAATTCGAAAGACATATTTGAGAGCCTTTCTTGACAATTAATTACACACAGAGCCTTTACCAGAAGAATGCTGAGAGTGGGTTGTCTTAAGTAATTCTTTTTTTAAATTCTGTTTTAATTCAAGAGACGTTACTGTGGATGTCGCTGCAGTCTAAAATGCAGTGTGTTTTACTTATTAGACTAGAGCCTACGGTTGAAAGCGGGTAAATAAAATTGCCATGAAAATTTTCTAAAAGATCTGTCGTAACAGAAAACGCACGCAATATGACTGACATTCGAAGCATGCTGGTTGTAATCTGGACTTAAAATATTGTTAACTAATTAAGCAATATGAACGAATGATCCGAAGTTCTCGCTAAATTAGGAGCATACTCTCTAAAGACTTATAAAAACTGGAGGCATATCTCTGTTGATTGATTCAATACCATAGTGCATGGTGCATTTGTTCCTCGTTATCGCCTAGCTTTTTGTTTTTCAACAGTTCTTAAAGGTAATCAAGTCTTTTTTTTTTTTTCCTATTAACATTGGTTTTTGATACACATTCTTGAATTCTTACCAGAGGTCAACAATGAGTATTTAAAAAAAGATGAGTAGATTCGAATCGATGCTCATAATTTCTGATACTTATACGCATCATACTTATTTTAACATCATACTCATACTAATCATATTCAAAGTTTGAAGTACTCATCGAATCATACTTAAACCACTACGCATGATGTTTTTGATTTCTAACTCCATGACTCAACATACTACAAGAAGCACCAATAAGTACGAATGGCGTACGAATTCTACAATACTCACTAGAAAGTTGTGTGTTGCTCTGTTTGCTGCTCTGTACTTTTTGCTTGCGTGTCTTTTTTCTTTTGTTGTAAATGCAACAATAACTAAGACTGTAAATTTTGATGACAGATTTGAATCACTCGATGATATCTCGTTGCAATCGAAGGGTAAGAATGATCAAATTAGTGCAGTCTTTAAGAGAGTAAGATTGTGGCTCTTTACATGTTCAAAGCATTTGCTCTAGTCGAAACTTATTTCGTGCCTTTCAGAAATTTCAATAGGCCGTTGTAAGACTTTAGTAAAGCTCAAAGTCGAATTCGAACGACAGTCTTGAGAAATTTTCATGGCAATTTTTCTTTTCGTTCTCTTTAGGATGATTGAGTTTCAGTTTTGAACCAAGAGCTTTCGTTTAATATGCCAAGACACTACCTGCTAGACTATGGGGAACTCAAAATTTCAAACTACTCTAGAGGGAGAACACCAAAGCGTTTGTGTAATCTATCTTATCCATTTTCTCCCTCTAATTTCGAATCCTTGTAGAAGACAGTAAAATTTTTATATTTTTGGGACCATAGGGCAGGTACTCGAATTGAAAGTTTTGAAAATGAAAGTAAATGATGCAATCGCCTCCTATTAAAACTTATTTTCGAGCTTTCTAAACTTTAGATCCTGTCTACACTTTTTTTGTTAGACTAGCACACTACTACTGGGATATCCAATGAACTTAAATTTGACGTTCAGGCAATTTGTGATCATGGTCGTTTTAATCATGCAAGTCCAATGCTATTTACAGATTCATACGCTTAATATGTCATCTGTTTCTGAGAGCGTTATAAATATTCTTTAGAGAAAAGAGATAAGTTTCTTAACGTCTTAATTTTTTAAGACAAAATAAGAAATCTACCTTGAGGCATACCATTAGATCTCGACATGTACTTTAACGCTTAAAGGGGGGAAAATGGTAAATAATGTGTAAAGTCAACAACACGAGTAATCGAAAGAGTAAGGAGACTTGTATTTCACTGTTTCAAAATACTACGAAATATGCACACAGGCTATCTTTAACATCACAAGAGTTATTGATCAATTGGCCAGTGGATCCAATCGGTCCTGGCTCCTTATTTGGCTGTTAATATTTCCATTTGGAAAATAATGATACTGAATGTGAAGAAAAAAAATAATTTTGCAACAGCTATCCGTATTGGTCTAATTAAAACAGTTTACTCCGGCTTACACGCGACTGCCCGTCTTGACCCCAATTCCCTTTTAAAAATAAAAAATAGGACTTCATGTCTTGTTTGAACCATTCATCCGCTTGCAAGGTGCACAATAACCCAAACATATACTTTATAATGCTGCTGCCGAGTGTAGGGCATAAGAAACCCCAGAGAAAAACTTTGTCAATACTTTGCTAGTTACAGCATATGCTACACTTGTTAAGAAGTTATTTCAACAATTTCTTTATCGTTTCTTTTTACTTTTTGTCCGAAAATCATTGTGATTATTGTAATTTGTATCTTTTATCGCCTTAAGAAGTTAGTTTTTCAAAGAAAATTCATTAAAATTATATGAACTTGTCGATGATTACAATTTTATTTAGAAACCTTACCTATTAATTTAGTAAACGTGGACTTGTTATAAGGAAGTAACAATAAAATTCTACAATATTTGTTTCTGTCTGTCTTTAATTGTTTAAATGATTAACTTTTTTTTAATTTCCTTGAATCTCTTAATCATAAAAGAACCGTTTTTTAAGACGCAATCAATTATTCTTTAAGGTGCCAAGTACTTTCACTTTCAAATTTCAAAGTTATTCGCTTTCAATAGAAAGTGGCTTAAAGATTAAAGGTAAGAGGAAAGGTTAAGGGGGCTCCGTTTTCAAATCTACTCAACCGTTCTTATCAAAAAAAGTAGTGGTTAAGGGCCATAATCAAACGTCGGCACCAATAGCCACCGGAGGCCCAAAGAGAGAGATAAAGGGGTTGGAAACTTTGAACATCTCTTCTGAAACTGTTTAGCTGTTAGTAGATTGAATTTAAAGGATCTGAGCAGGGTCTTTTTTAAATGATTAGACGCTTTATCGAGAGCCGTCATTATTACTCTCCAGAGTTTAATAATTAGCTTGAGGTGGTTTAAAAGTGCTTTGGGATCAAATTTATAGTCCCTTGTGTATTTGCTCATGGTTCATCTATTTTCCTATGTTTCCTATATCCATTCTTATCGAAGTTTTCTTCTTTTCCCCATTGCCCTATCTCCTTCACTATCTTCTCTCTCTCTCTCTCTCTCTCTTTCTCTTTTCTAGAACGCATTTACAGTGCGTCATTATGTTCACTGGCTATTGTACTTGTGCTAATGACAAGTAGAAGCTTAACTTATTCCAAGGATATTCAATCAAAAAGGACACTGTAGATACTATAATCAGAGGTTTGGTGGACATCAGAGATCAGCAATGAATTGTTTTTTCGCTACTCATAAATACTCATGAAACTTTGAGTATGAGTGAGTCAACAGTATTGAAATTTAACTACTCGGATTCATTCGTACTCCACTACAACGTTGATTATAAGTACAAGTTGCAATGAGTATGAGTACAACGCTGACATCGAACTCATACCATTTGAAATATGTTTGATTCATACGCCAGCCTACTCATTTAGATTCATAAATTTAGAAAATTTAGAAAAATACTTGGTAACCCCTGCTGTAAATTACAGCACTATTTCTAAGATGGAGTCTACTTAACGCATACCTTATTCTACATACGTCCACAGCGAGTCATATTTATCTGCCCTTTGCA
>QOCX01000097.1:168936-181673 GCA_005959815.1 Sarcophaga bullata
AATTTTCGGCTTTTTTATACACATAGGACACGAACATCAAACAATGTTCGTTAAAAGAGGTGTGAAATTGCATTCAGTTGCTTAGCAGCTTGTAAAGAAGAAAGGTCGTGCACTTTTTTCAGTTTTCAATTTACACCCAAAAAACTATTACAGTGGGTTTCTCTATTTTCCAATGAGATTCACTAATAACAATGAGAAATGACCTCCATTTTTAGAGGAAATCTTGGTCAAGGGTTGTTAGGGTTCTTACCGGTGATATCTGCGGTTGACTAGCTTGAAGAGCTATTAGATATGTTCTCCTAATATTACGCTACGTCTACTATTAAGTACGGAGTAATTGTTTGTGGTAGGTTTACTAGCAATTGTATATAATATTGAATTCTATATCGTAATATTCGTTCTGAAACTCTTTTTTACTGGGATAAGTACAGTCTGTGTGTGTGTGTGAGATTATTTGTTCGCCTCTCTGTAGATAAATGCAAATCTTACGTATGAATTCATACGAATTTTCTGTCATACAACACTATAAAAAAATAACAAGAGTACACTGTGAAATAATTCAATTGGATTGCTGGTTTGCAGACAAGTGCTTGAAACACTATATTGATGCCACTTCTAGAATTACTTTGAAAGGTTTAGCGAAGCTATTCATGATAAATTCAAATTCCTTGCTTAGTAAACAAATTTTATATTGAACATTCGAATTTCACTTAAGTGCCATAGAATATCTGCACAATTGAGCGATGCTTATAGTCAGACGTCGGCACATAAAGAACATGATAAAAATGTGAGTGTATTTGTGAAAGGCATTTGTATAAGCCAGAGGAAAATTGTTAGTAATATTTTCAAGTGTAACCTAATAATATGTACACATAGTGGAAAATATAGAATAAATGTAAAGACTGTGTATTCAACTTGACGAATATTCCTACAAAAATGGTGATCATTTCTCATTGTTATTAGTGAATCACATTGGAAAATAGTGAATCCTATTGTT
Organism: Sarcophaga bullata; assembly: GCA_005959815.1. NCBI lineage: Eukaryota > Metazoa > Arthropoda > Insecta > Diptera > Sarcophagidae > Sarcophaga > Sarcophaga bullata. The sequence goes on from QOCX01000097.1 coordinate 169,934, forward strand.
ATATTTTTTTGGGTGTATAATTGAAAGCTAAAAAAAAAGCGACATGAACCTTCTTCTTTAGAAGTTGCCAAGAAATTGAATGTAATTTTACACTCTTTTTAACGAATATTGTTGGTAGTCGTGTCCTATGTGTGTAAAAGGCCGAAGATGTTGGGCCACCGGTGGCTACTGGTGCCTACGTCTGTTTATAATGCTTCTGGCAAAGCAAGAAATTTTAATTTTATTTCAAAAATTCTTACCAAAACAAATTAGATAATAAAGTAAATAATTTAATTAAAATAAGGAAAACAAAATAAAATTAAACTGAATAGTCCGGCACTGCATAAGAATTGTGCATAAAAATTGTGGCAAAAATCAAAACAAAACACAATTTTTTTTTTCTTTTTCTGTCTTAATTGGGTCAGGTTCGATAAGATAGCAAAAAAAAGGAGTTGCTTGTGCTGTTTTTATCGCAGTTGTGATACGTAGAAAAATAGAGAGGAGAGAGAGAGAGAGAGACCCGTATATTAAGTAGATAAAGCCTTTGCCTTGGCTATCGCTGCATGCATGTGCAGTAAGTTAGAGAATAAATGGTGATACTTTATATGCCAGCATATATGTACGAACATATGTCGACTGCCTGCACAAGTTGTTAGTTTTGCGGGCACTTTTATACATCGTTTCTCATTTTACTAAATCATATCAAGTCTTCAGTTAACCAAAAAGTTTTAAAGCAATTCCAAAAGCTTATATAAAAATACCATGTATAAACACACGCTCTAGCTGTACTTGATGTACATACATATGTACGTACATACGTATGACTATAAGCACACTTATATACGTTTCTTTTCATTTTTAAAGCGAATGGTTTTTTTCTTTCTTTCTTTTTTAATTTCTTCAATTCAAAAACAAGACCATCAAACCAAACGATGTGTAAAAATAAGTGCAACAGAAAAATATCATCAAAGTAAAGTATCCATGGTCTGTTATGGTATGTTGTTAGATTTACTTCAATATCAAATGAAATTGAATTAGAAAAAATTAGAAAGAAAAAAAAAGCCGAAGTGGATCTCTACAGACGGCAATAAGCAATGCATAATCGGTCTTCCTTTGGAAATTTCTGTTACCTAAGATTCTCTATGATAACGCTCAGATGCTACGTATACAGTGCACAGCAAAAGTCTAGATACCCAATATATTTTAGTAAATTTTATGAATTTTTTTATTATAAAACAAAACAATTTTTAATGTTTTTCACAAATCAAAACCTAAAAAAAATCAGAAAAAATTTTTGGTGGCTTCCCATTTTTGCACCGCAAAAGTGTATCAAGCCCCCCAAAAAGAACTCAGAGTAAATTTAAAATTCAAAGGCCCAATATTATTAAATGTTATATCGAATAGTCAGTAGGACATCCCTTCAGCTCAAACACTTTATTTAAACCCTGTGGCATTGAATGTATCAGTTTTGTTTAGCGCTTCCTGTTGATATTTGCCGCTATGCTTTCATGAGCAAATTTTTCAATTTTGACTTTTGTTTCAGGTTTAACCTTAACCGTTCTTCCAAATAAGAGTATTAAGGCTGGACTTTGTAAGGTAAATCACCTCTTCTCATTAGCAGACCTTTCAGGACTACAAATCCGAGCAATACTGCCTGCTTCGAAACCGGTAGATGAAGTGAAACTTTTCATCACGGGTTTTGAATTAAAAAACAAAAGGTTTGAGAATTTGATCAGATGGACTTGAAAGGATTATAATCAAAATCAAATGAAAAATTTTTTTTATAAATTTCTAGCATAAGCATACGTACATACATAATGGGTCTTTACAACTTTTCAATCAGTACTACAACTTAGATTCTCACATTATTTATATAAACGAGTGGCGGAAGCTACAATTTACTCTGAACGGCAGATTTTTTGAGAAACTTTTTCATGGTCATTTTATTTACTTTCAGAATTTTTGCCAGAAATCCGTTGAGAGAAGTCACCGAAGAAGTTATTTCCTTTGTATTTCGTTTTGTAGAGATGTCTGAACTGGCGTTTGAAACGTGGCCTCAAGTCTAATAAGCCAACACAATATGTACTAGACTACGGCGACATTACGTACAATTACTAATTAAATCCAAAAAGAATAGAAACACACGTGGTTGATCACTATCAAGATCAGCAATGAGTATTCAAAGAGATGAGTAGAAGCGAATCGTACTCATAATTTCCGATACTTATACGCATTCATACTTATTTTATTATCATACTCATACCACTCATTTCAATGTTTGAAGTATTCATCATACTCATACTAAATACTACGCATAATGTTTTTGATTTCGGCTCTCATGACTCAACACATCCAAGAGTCACAAAATAAGTATGTATTGCATACGAATCCTAAAATACTTACTAGAAGTTTGCGTGTTTGCTCTGTTTGCTGCTCTGTGTTTTTTGCTTGTGTGTCTTTTTTCTTTTGTTGTAAATTAAATAATAATTAAGATTGTAAATTTTGATGAATGATTCCAATCACTCGAATCATTTCTGAGTATTATAAGTATTTTTCTAAATTTATGAATCTAAATGAATAGGCTGGCGTATGAATCAAACATATTTCGAATGTTATCAGTTCGATGTCAGCGTTGTACTCATTCTCATTGCAACTTGTACTTATAAATCAATGTTGTAGTGAGTACGATTGTATCTGATCAGATGGACTTGAAAGGATATAATCAAAAATCAAAATGAAAAAATTTTTTTATAAATTTCTAGCATAAGCATCACGCTACATACATAATGGGTCTTTACAACTTTTCAATCCAGTACTACAACTTAGATTCTCACGCATATTTAATATAAACGAGTGGCGGAAAGCTACAATTTAACTCCCTGAACGGCAGATTTTTTGAAAACTTTTTCATGGTCACTTTTATTTACTTTCAAAGAATTTTTGCCAGAAATCCGTTGAGAGGAAGTCACCGAAGAAGTTATTTCCTTTGTATTTCGTTTTGTAGGAGATGTCTGAACTGGCGTTTGAAACGTGGCCTCAAGTCTAATAAGCCAACACAATATGTACTAGACCACGGCGAACATTACGTACAATTACTAATTAAATCCAAAAAGAATAGAAACACACGTGGTTGATCACTATCAAAGATCAGCAATGAGTATTCAAAGAGATGAGTAGAAGCGAATCGTACTCATAATTTCCGATACTTATACGCATTCATACTTATTTTATTATCATACTCATACCACTCATATTCAATGTTTGAAGTATTCATCATACTCATACTAAATACTAACGCATAATGTTTTTTGATTTCGGCTCTCCATGACCTCAACACATCCAAGAGTCACAAAATAAGTATGTATTGCATACGAATCCTAAAAATCTTACTAGAAGTTTGCGTGTTTGCCCTGTTTGCTGCTCTGTGTTTTTTGCTTGTGTGTCTTTTTCTTTTGGTTGTAAATTAAATAATAATTAAGATTGTAAATTTTGATGAATGATTCCAATCACTCGAATCATTTCTGAGTATTATAAGTATTTTTCTAAATTTATGAATCTAAATGAATAGGCTGGCGTATGAATCAAACATATTTCGAATGTTATCAGTTCGATGTCAGCGTTGTACTCATTCTCATTGCAACTTGTACTTATAAATCAATGTTGTAGTGAGTACGATTTGTATCAGAGTAGTTAAATTTCAATACTGTTGACTCACTCATACTCAAAATTTCATGAGTACTTATGAGTAACGAAAATGTGATGCATTGCTGATCTCTGATCACTATGCCTATCAATATTCCAGCGTTTAAGACCTTATTCATTATGTCGTACTCTACTGCAATTTGCAAGGCAATGAATACGTTTGAGACAAAGGAATCCAACAACTTATTCCACTCTGCACTAATCCCCTACTGTGCTCAGATCAAGGATCGTTCATCAGATGTGTTGTATAATTCTGGCTGTATTTTTCGCATGGAAGACAGAAGAATAAATTTGTGTAAGACAACATTAGAAGCATTTCACGAATGTTATATGGAAGACAATAATAGTACAATAAAATCTGTAGGCATTCCAAGATCATTCCAACTCAATGTACACAAAATACGCCCTTTTTCCGAATTTTGTCCAGAAAAGACAAGGTTAAGTATCCGTCTACTGCATTATGACAGTCCTTAAGACTGTGCAAGTCGGCCGTAGAGAGAGAGATAAAGGGTTGGAAACTTTAACTCTCCTTCTGACTGTTTACGCTGTTAGTAGATTGAATTTTAAGGATCTTGAGTAGCGGTCTTTTTAAATGATTAGACTGCTTTATCGAGAGCGCGGTCATTATTACTCTCCAGAGTTAATAATTAGCTGAGTAGGTTTTAATAAAGTGTTTGGGAATCAAATTTATAGTCCTTTGTATTTGCTCATGGTTTATCTATTTTCTATGTTTCTATATCGATTTCTTATCGAAGTTTTCTTCTTTTCCCATTTTAGCCCTATTCTCCTTCATCTATCTTTCTCTCTCTCTCTCTCGTCTCTTTCTTCTTTTCTAGAATTTTCTAGCAAGCATTTACAGTGCGTCTATTAGTGTTCAACTGGCTATTGTACTTGTGCTAATGACAAGTAGAAGCTTAACTTATTCCAAGGATATTTCAATCAAAAAGGACACTGTAGATAACTATAATCCAGAGGTTTGGTGGACATCAGGATAGTCAATAATTTGTTTTTTCCGCTACTCATAAAAGCTCATGAAACTTATGAGTATCGAGTGTAGTCAATTCAGTATTTGAATCTTAATCTCTCGGATGTCATTCGTCCCACACAACGTTGATTTATGATAGTAACAAAGTTGCTAATGAGTATTGAGTACTATCGCTGATACATCGAATCAATCATTTGAATTATATTGTCTTTTTTGTTCTACTTTTGGCATTTTTGCTAGTGTGTCTGTTTTCTTTTGAGTTTAATTTTAGTTTAGTATTGTTTTGTACCTTGCTTGGTTCTAGTTTTTTTCAGCTACAGTTAAGATGTTTGAGTTACGATAGAGCCGCATACCTATTTACGATATCTAATGTGTTAAAAGATCGGATACCCTGTAAAATCAGCGTATTTAGTGGGCATGTATACTCTTTATTCTTGCGTCCCGTTTATTTATGCTCAATAAGTACAGTCTGTGTGTGTGGTGTGAGATTATTTGTTTTTGGTCGCCTCTCCTGTAGAGTGAATTGCAAATCTTACGTATGAATTTTCATAAATTTTCTGTCATATCTAACACTATACAATTAAAATAAAAGAAGTACGTATCGTGAAATAATTCATTTGATTGCTGGTGCAGACAATGTGCCTTGAACAACTTATGTTGGATGCCACTTCTAGATTATCTTGAGGTTTAGCGAAGCTATTCATGAATATTCAATTCCTTGCTTTAGAATTACAATTTGATATTCTGAACTATTCATATCTTTCCACTTAGTGCCATAGGATAGTCTGCACAATTTGCTGATGATCGATGCTTATAAGTCAGAGATCGGCACATAAAGAATCATTGATAAATTGTGAGTGTATTTGTTGAAAGGCATTGTATCAAGCCAGAGGAAAATGTGTAGTATATTTGGTCAAGTGTCAACCTATATTATGTACACATATTGGAATTATATAGAATGAATTGTATTATTAGAGCTGTGTATTCATACGTTGACGAATATTTCCTACCAAAGAATGTGATCATTTCTCTTGTTGATTAGTGAATCGACATTGGAAAATATGTCGACATCCTATTGTTATATTTTTTGGGTGTATAATTGAAAGAATAAAGAAAAGCGACATGAAACTCTTTCTCTTTAGAAGTGTGCCAAAAATTGTGTAATTTTAACACTCTTTTTACCAATGATTTGTTTGGGTAGTCGTGTCCTATGTGTGTTAAAAGGCGAAGATGTTGGGTGCACCGGTGGCACCTGGTCACTACGTCTGTTTTATAATGTCTTCTGGCAAGCAGAAATTTTATTTGTACTTTCCAAAATATCTTACCAGACAATATTAGATAATAAAGTAATATATTTATTAAAATAAAGGAAAACAATTGATAATATATTAACTGAAATAGTCCGGCACGTGTTCATATAGAATTCGTGCATAAAATATGGTGGCAAAAATCAAAACAAAACACAATTTTTTTTTTCTTTTCCTGTCTTAATTGGGTCCAGGTTCGATAAGAATAGCAAAAAAAGGAGTTGCTTGCTGCCTGGTTTTTATCCGGTTGTGATACGTAGAAAAATAGAGAGGAGAGAGAGAGAGAGAGAACCGTCATATTTAAGTTAGATAAAGCTCTTGCCCTTGGCTATCGCTGCATGCATGTCAGTAAGTTAGAGAATAAATGGGTGATACTTTAATGCCAGCATATAATGTCACACTATGTCGACTGCCTGCACAATTGTAGTTTTGCGGGCACTTTTATATACATCGTTTCTCCATTTTACTAAATCATATCAAGTCTTCAGTTAACCAAAAAGTTTTAAAGCATCAAAAGCTTATATAAAAATACCCATGTATAAACACGCTCTAGCTGTACTTGATGTACATACATATGTATCGTACATACCGTAGACTACGTAAGCACACTTAATATACGTTTCTTTTCATTTTTAAAGCGAAATGGTTTTTTTTCCTTTATCTTCTTTTTTTTACAATTCTTTCAATTCAAAAACAGGACCATCAAACCAAACGATGTGTAAAAATAAGTGCAAGCAGAAAATATCCCATCAAAGTAAAGTATCCATGGTTGTTATCGTAATGTTGTTAGATTTACTTCAATTATCAAATGAAATTGAATTAGAAAAATAAAAAGAAAAAAAAAGGCCCGAAGTGGATCTCTAGCAGACGGGCAATAAGCCAATGCATCAATCGTCCCTTCCGTTTGGAAATTTCTGTTTACCTAAGATTCTCTATGATAAACGCTCAGATGCTACGTATACAGTGCACCAGGCAAAAGTCTAGAACTACCGCAATATATTTTAGTAATTTTTAATGAATTTTTTATTATAAAAAACAAAACAATTTTTAATGTTTTTCACACAATCAAACTAAAAAAAATCAGAAAAAATTTTTGGTGGCATTTCCCCATTTTTGCACGCCAAGCAAAGTGTATCCAAGCCCCCAAAAAGAACTCAGAGTAAATTTAAAATCAAAGGCCAATATTATTAATATGTTATAGTCGAATAGTCAGTAGGAATCCCCTTCGAGCTCAAACACTTTATTCTAAAACCCTGTGGCATGAATGTTCAGTATGTTTGTAGCGCTTCCTGTTGATCATTATGGCCGCCTATGCTTTCATGAGCAATTTTCAATTTTGACCTTTTTGTTTCAGGTTTAACCTTAACCGTTCTTCAAATAAGAGTAAAGGCTGGACTTCTGTAAGGTAATCACCTCTTTCTCATTAAGCAACACTTTCAGGGACACTACAAAATCCGAGCATACTGCCTGCTCGAAACGCGGTAGATGAAGTGAAACTTTTCATCACCCGGGTTTTGAATTAGAAAAACAAAAGTGTTTGAGAATTTGATCAGATGGACTTGAAAGGATTATACATCAAAAATCAAATGAAAAATTTTTTTATAAATTTCTAGCATAAGCATCACGTACATACATAATGGGTCTTTACAACTTTTCAATCAGTACTACAACTTAGATTCTCACATTATTTATATAAATCGAGTGGCGGAAGCTACCAATTTAACTCCTGAACGGCAGATTTTTTGAAGAAACTTTTTCATGGTCATTTTTATTTACTTTCAAATTTTTGCCAGAAATCCGTTGAGAGGAAGTCACCGAAGAAGTTATTTTCCTTTGTATTTCGTTTTGTAGGAGATGTCTGAACTGGCGTTTGAAACGTGGCCTCAAGTCTAATAAGCCAACACAATATGTACTAGACTACGGCGACATTACGGACAATTACTAATTAAATCCAAAAGAGAATAGAAACACACGTGGTTGATCACTATCAAAGATCAGCAATGAGTATTCCAAAGAGATGAAGTAGAAGCGAATCGTACTCATAATTTCCGATACTTATACGCATTCATACTTATTTTATTATCATACTCATACCACTCATATTCAATGTTTGAAGTATTCATCATACTCATACTAAATACTACGCATAATGTTTTTTGATTTCGGCTCTCCATGACTCAACACATCCAAGAGTCACAAAATAAGTATGTATTGCATACGAATCCTAAAATACTTACTAGAAGTTTGCGTGTTTGCTCTGTTTGCTGCTCTGTGTTTTTTGCTTGTGTGTCTTTTTCTTTTGTTGTAAATTAAATAATAATTAAGATTGTAAATTTTGATGAATGATTCCAATCACTCGAATCATTTCTGAGTATTATAAGTATTTTTCTAAATTTATGAATCTAAATGAATAGGCTGGCGTATGAATCAAACATATTTCGAATGTTATCAGTTCGATGTCAGCGTTGTACTCATTCTCATTGCAACTTGTACTTATAAATCAATGTTGTAGTGAGTACGATTGTATCAGAGTAGTTAAATTTCAATACTGTTGACTCACTCATACTCAAAATTTCATGAGTACTTATGAGTAACGAAAATGTGATGCATTGCTGATCTCTGATCACTATGCCTATACAATATTCCAGCGTTTAAGACCTTATTCATTATGTCGTACTCTACTGCAATTTGTCAAGGCAATGAATACGTTTGAGACAAAGGAATCCAACAACTTATTCCACTCTGCACTAATCCCCTACTGTGCTCAAGATCAAGGATCGTTCATCAGATGTGTTGTATAATTCTGGCTGTATTTTTCGCATGGAAGACAGAACGAATAAATTTGTGTAAGACAACATTAGAAGCATTTCACGAATGTTATATGGAAGACCATAATTAGTACAATAAAATCTGTAGGCATTCCAAGATCATTCCAACTCAATGTACACAAGACCCCTTTTTCCGAATTTTGTCCAGAAAAGACAAGGTTAAGTATCCGTCTACTGCATTATGACAGTCTTAAGACTGTGCAAGTCGCCGTAGTTTATTAGTAGGTAGTGTGTAGGCTTATTAGAAGTGAGGCCACGATTCATGTCTCAGATCCGACAAGACAAGATATGAAAAATGTATTTTATTTGGGCGACTTCCTCTCATCAAATTTCTGACAAAAACGCTGAGAGTAAATAAAATTGTCATGAAAAGTTTCTCAAAGCAATCTGTCGTTCGAAGTCGTCTTTTTAAAGCTGTAGGTCCCCCGTCACTCATGTATAAAATTGAACACAAACGATTTCAGTGGTGTGTTCGGCCAGGTTGTAAAGACCAATTATCTATGCACGTATGCGTGTAAGGCTGTGTAACAAATTATAAATTTTCCGTTTGAAATATCTTAATACCGTTACCGTTACAAACACTTCTAGTTTGACTGCCATCAAGCCTGATATATTGTAGGGTGAGTAACAAATAAAAATCCTTTTTATCCCAAAACAAGTGTATACACCAGTTAATAGGGTGCAATAAAATTTTATTGCGTACCATTTTTATAACACACAACAATGATGTGTTTGGTTCGACTTGTTTTTTTTAATTTCTCATGTTTTGGGCGCCGTTATTTAAGGGCTCGGTGTTTGTTGTGGAGGCACAGTAGAAACGATATGAAAATGGAAAAACCGTTGAAGCACAAAGCAATCGTTTGAACGAACGATTGAATTAAAAAAAAAAAGAAATTTTTTTTTCATTAGATTGCATTTTATTTGAGTTGTGTTCATGGCCAATGTTATTTTCGCTGTCGACCGCTTTCTTTTGGAAAATGCGGTCCATCCAGTTCAGTTTGTTTGAGTTTCAGTGTCTTATTAGTTCAGTGGACAAGAGTCTCTAATTTTTTTTCTTTTTTTTTCTCATTTACTGCCTTAAACAAGTGTTTCTTACAACTCTGCTGCATAATTGCAATGTGTGGGTCTTTGTTGCAATATAAGTGAGCTACAAATATGCTGCATGCAGTTGAATAGTTTTCACTTTAATCCTTTAAATTGGAGAATTAAAATAAATTACGAATAAAAAATTAGTAGAAATGTTTAACTGCCATTTATGGTAACTGATTCAAGCAGTCATTCATTCATTCAAGCAGTCATTTATTCATTCATTCATGCATTCAATTATTCAAGCAGTCATTCATTCATTCATTCATGCATTCAATCATTCATTCATTCATGCAATCATTCATTCATTCAATTGTTTGCTCATTAGCTTATGCTTTGTTGTAATTAATTTATTCAACAACAACAACAACAACAACCGCAGTCTTGCAATCATCTCTTGTTGTAATTAAATCAAGTGTGCAAGTGTGATTTATAATTTTAAGTTCTGCATGACATTAAAATGGCTTAGTTTTCAGTTGAAAGTAAAAATTTAATTTTACAACGTAGTGTGTTGACTTATTAGACATGGGCCCACGATTCAACCCTGGTTCAGACATCTCAAACAGAACGAAATAAAAAACAAATTTCTCCCGGCAACTGGCACTCAGCAGATTTCTGGCAAAAACTCTGAGAGTGATAAAAATTATTCTCTGACGACTGTATTTTGGTTTATTTGATGGGGAAATATCTTAGGTTATGCGAAATAAGTAGCCCAACTTTTTTCCTTTAAAAATTCCCATGGGCCTATTCAAACCCACCTAGTATAACTGGTGGCTGTCATTTCCAACCACCTCCTAATCTAATTTGCTTCGCTGGAAAAGTTTTGTTAAAAATTCTGCGAGTCACAGAATCCTGCATTCAGCGTTAACAACGTTCTGAGCCATCTGCGAATGTTGTGGGGTATCCTATCCATGCAGGGCATAATGTTTAAATTTGAATAGGCGACTTTAGTGGATTAATTTACTATAATTTGAAAACCAAATGAGGTTTCTTAGCAATGGTCTCGTTAAACTGATGGACTAAAACTAAGCTAAGAAGTCGCTTTACGGGTACAGCTTACTTGGGTTCTCTGACATTGCATTGTAACAGCGATGCTACCGTAAAGTTTAAGCTTTGGTTAAAATCTTGCAATCATCTCGAGAATCTTTTGAAATTGTGAATTTTTTGTCCCAAATCGCCCTTAAGTATCCAAGAATTCTAGTTCTCAGGGCCGAATAATGACAGTGAATATGTAGTGTAGCCACCCTCTTCTTCCACGACATTGCAGCTTCGCAGTCTATTGGCCGTGAACACCCCAGAGACTCGTGTACTGTTGTCACTGCTTTGAGATTTCTGAAATAGAATCTTGATAGGTTCAATGCAAATTCTGTTCTGCATATTCATATCGGGCTAGATCTGTTTGGTGTTACTACAAGTGAATTTTATTCGGCCAAGGAATGAGGTTTTGTACACTCTATAGCGGAGAGCCTATCACATGCAGGAATTCACGAATTGCGTTTTTGTGACACTGTTATAGAGGAGCGTCTACCTCCATTGCAGGAAATTACGATTTGGTTTTTTAATATGCTATGGCGGAGCGCCTATCGGATTCTTGTGACACTGATTAGAGGAGCGCCTATCTCACCCGTAGAATTCAACGATTGGAGTTTTTGTATCAGTGTATAGAGGAGAGGCTATGTCATGTAGGGAAGTCACGAATGATATTTTGTGTCACCCTATTGAGCCCGCCCTATCTCATGCAGGAATTTACAAATTTGGTGCTGCATGTAATATGCTATAGAGGACTGCCTATCTCATGTAGGAATTCACGAATTGAGTTTTCTGTCACTGTATAGAGGAGCGCCTATCTCATA
>QOCX01000097.1:192632-236555 GCA_005959815.1 Sarcophaga bullata
CTAATGATCTGATATTAGTTCGGATAATTCTGCATTGTCTTATCATATCTGGCGGAATTAAACATTCAAGCATGTATCGACCTATCGGAGACAGAGCGCGACAATTCCATTCGTCGATTCGTTTTAATGAGACTTTTCCAGAAGTAAGTGAGCCCAGTTCTTCGATGAAATTTCTAAAATTAGTATTCACTCCTGAACACCACGATTTCCTTAACTGGAGTGTTACTTTTCTTCATTTCGTTTTTGAGGTTTCTATTAAGGTTTCTCTGATCATGTCTTTAATACAAATACAGTTCTTTCAGAATTTTCCATAAACTGTGCCAATGGAGCCTCTTGTTATAAAATTAATCAATTTATCAAATCAATGTTCAAATATTTTTTAAAAATAATATTTTCAAATAGAATACGAAAAATGCCTCATAATAAATCATTTTTTTATGTTTCCGTATCGTACACAGATACCCGCCATCAATCGTAATCAACTGGAGGAGGGGTTTCTAAGAAAACTGAATACAAAATGTAGCCAAAGGGACAATCATTCATGCATGATGCTCAAATTGATCGTTTACATGAATCGAATATTTAAGAAATCATCCATTGAAGTTAATAAAAAAGTTACGGTCACACAAAATCGGTAAGGTTCTCTCTTTTAATGAAGCTTTTCAAAAGAGTTTTTGTTACATTTTAAGAAAAATAAAAAAAAAATAAAAAAAAATTAATAATTTCAGCGATATTGATGATATACCCGATGATCCTGAGGATGATATATTATTGGCACGTTCTATAGATTCAGACGATGAGACTTTGGGTTTAATTGTGGCAAATAAACTGTGGAAATTTGTCAGATCACGTACGCTACGCTATAAATTCAGTGATAATGCAGATTTTGTTATCAACACCGAACCGAAGGGTAATTTAAATTTTGGTGTATCCATAAGCCCGGTAGAGGCATTAGATGAGGGTCGTGGCAAAATGAAAAATTTGGCTCCCATACTAATGATGATGGCCGGTAAAGCCGGCATTGTGGGTGCCATAATACTAAAGGGTCTGTTCTTGTTGGCCGGTAAAGCTTTAATAGTTTCCAAGATAGCTTTGCTGCTGTCGGTAATAATTGCTTTGAAGAAACTTTTGTCACAAAAGAAACATATCGTTGAGGTGCCGCATCATGACAGCTATAGTAGCGGTTGGGCACGTGCATTGGATGGTTTTATTGAAGGCATGGCTGAGGTGCCCGCTAAAATATTAGTCGATGAGGCTCACGATATGGCATTTGGTGCACAAAAGCCACAGGAATCATAATGTTTGCCTCAAAATGTACATGTAAACGTTAAGGTGTAGATAAATGAGATTTTAAATTATTTAAGCTAATAATACGCTGGTTATTGTTTATTTATTTTATTGTTTTTTACTTTGCTTTTTTAATTTAAAGTCTATTAACAAATATTTTCTCTATACTACTGGTTCTAAGGGATTTATTTTTAATACTTATTATATTACTTTCATTTATTTCTTGTATTTATTGTTATTGTTTTTTTATTGTTTTGTTATTGTTGTTACATTTTGTTATTATTTATTTTCTATACACACACTATTTTTAAAAACTTTTCTTATGAATAATGAAATTCGATAAGATTTTCCGTTTCTCATCAAATATTATAGACGTTTTTGCTAAACAAAATTTCAAAAGACTTATAAATTCAATTAAAAAGTTTCATTAAACTGTATAAGAATACCGTAATGATTTCATTAAACAAATTTTAATTAATTTGATTACACACAGTTGTTGATTATTATTTGCTTTTCTAGCTAGCATGACTACAAAAATATTTTAAATTTTATAGTTGATGGAAAAGAATATTGTTTGAATAAATTTTGATTGCTGTATACGTAATCAACGTAAATTACGTAGTTATAATACAAAATGAAATTGTCTTCATCAGGGCAAGTACTAGAGTTATTGCAGCCATTTGTTTCAATTAAAAATGTATTCAAGCCTATTACATTTGTGATTGAATTGATTACGAGTTTTTAACTGTACTCTGTTGTTACACATTTGCTAATTATATCATCATCAATCATGATTGATAAGTAACTACGAGCCTGTTAACTGTACACTGCTGTTAAATGTTGTTATATTTCCATGAAAAAGTAATATTGATCCTTAATGTACAGCTTTTGATTAATTTATCATCATCAAGCAATCATATCAATCATCATTGATAAGTAACTATTTTATGCAATACAATTATGGCAACATAATTGTGCTATTTATTAACGAGTTTGACTATATGATATCTTATTTACGTGGTCATGATACAGAATGAAATCTTATATTGAAACTATAATTGAACCTATTACATTTGTGATTGAATTGATTATGAGTTTGTTAATTGTACACAGTTGTTAAATTTCTGTTAAGAAGTAGTATTGATTCTTAATAGACAGTAGTGCATATAACTTGCTAAAAGGAGAGCAAAGTACATAATCCTTTTGCTAATTATATCATGATCATCAATCATATCAATCATGATTGATAAGAAACTATTTTAAGTAATACATTTATGCAACCTAATTCTGCTATTTATTAACGATTTTGACTATAGAATACGTTGTCATAACACAATATGAAATTGTTTTGATTAGGCCTAGTAGTAGAATTAATGAAACCATTTGCTTTGATTAAAAGTGTAGTTGAGCATATTATGTTAACTTCTATACTTCTTTCTATAGGCAGAACAAATAAGCTTACCATAATGTACACAACTATACAAAGTTCTTGTTTAATTNNNNCTTCATCAATCATATCAATCATGATTGATTAGTAACTATTAAAAGCAATGCAAAATATCTTAACATAATGTATCCATCTACACAAAATTTTTGTTTAATTATGCCATCATCAATCATATCAATCATGATTGATTAGTAACTATTAAAAGCAATACAATTATTCCAGCTTAATTATGGAATTTGTCCAGCAGTCCGTTTCTTTTCTTCTATCACTGGAAACTTTACTTAAATATTACTCAGATTACAAAATCATAACTCGATTTATAAATCCAAATAAATATTTAAAAATATTGCCAATTTCTTAAAACTTTTTACTCTTTAAGAGAATTTATTTTCTATAAATTTCAATTCTTCGGTTCTTACATTTTCATTACATTTTGCAGTTTCAATCTTATACAATGATTGAGATTGATGAATATTTATGACTGAAATAAAAAAGTTGAGAAAAATATTTTTATAATTTATTTTTTGTAATACATTTCATTATTTCTCATCTTATTGGTAAGGGTCCTTCGTGCTTTTAGTTAAGAATTAATTTTCAAATAACAATGAATTAAAACGAAGTTAAGTAAACCATTGCATATATAAAGAAGTTATTAAAAAAACTCCAAATAAAATAAAAACTTATATTTATTTACTTTATTTATTTTTTAGATTTAACTAAGGTTTATTTAACTCTACTCTTACTCTAAAACAATCATTTGTTTTTAAAGAAATAAATTAAATTAAATTATTACGTTATTATGTTTATTTATTTGGTAATCATTTTTAAAATATTTTATAAATATTAATTTATATTTATTTATATTTAAATAACAATAATAAAATTTTGCTAATAAATTTTCATAAATATTTTCAAATGTTGTTTTATTAACTAAATATATTTTGTAAGTTTTTTTTTTTTATTTTTAAAGTTTTTTTTTTTTAATTTTTTTTTTTTTTTTGTATTATTTTTGAGCATTTTTGCTGGTTTAAACGATGTTTTTTTTTCTTTTTTTATTACTAAAAACTAATATGAAGACAAAACTTACTTGTTTATTAAATAAATTAAAAATGCTTGTGTGTGTGTTCTTTATCGTTCTATACTACAATATTAATTAAAATATAAATTTTAATTATTTAATAATTAATAAAAATATTTTTTTTAAATTTTTTTTTAGGTTTTTTTCTCACTTTTGTAGTTTATGAAAATGACTATAATTTTTACAATTTTATTTAATTTTTTTTAATTTTTTTAATTTTTTTTAATTTTTTTTTAATTTTTTTAATTTTTTATACAATGTTAATAATTATAAATTATTTAACACTGTAATAACTTGTTCCATACACATATTGGTTTGTATATACCAACACATTGTTTGCTAATCTTTTTTTTTTTAATTAAAATCCTGTTGCACGCTGCTTTTGCTGTAAACTATGATCCTTATTTTTCCTTTTGTTGTTATTGCCTGTAATATGCTGTATGCGGATTTAAATAGTTATAGACCATTGGCCGTCGTGCCGCATGTGCTGCAGCTATAAATATTATTGCAAAAAAATATTTTTGGATTTATAATGCGAATCATAAAAATTAAAGCTTTTGCAGTTTTAGGTGCAACCACATGCTTAAAAGAGTGCCAGATTGCCATGCATGAAGCTACAGAAAATACAGTAGTTAAGCGAAAATAAAGTAGCCGATGCAGGATATAAAGATGCAGTTTATCGCAGACTGGAACAAATTTTATAAATTTTCGGCCTAAATATGTAATTAGTAAGCGGTCACGAATGTGTGTTAGAAATGAGAAAATTCTTTATACACTCATAATACGCATTGAAATTCGTTGGCGAATGTTAAAATCGTACTTAAGGTCTGTAATTGTCCCTTAAGAAGCGGTCCAACTTTAGAATTTCCCCATGCCTGTTCTGAAACATAAATTTTATCGTAATCAGGAAGACACAACAGATATCTCCATTCATCAGCTGAAGTACATACAAGGGACCTCAACGAACGAAGAAGGTCAATATCGCATGAGAGATTTTCCAAGGTCGTTGAAAATATCTTCAATCAAATATTTCTCTACCGTACATGGGAAATTGCCGTATTCCCTACAAGTCGACGTAGTCTAGTAGGTTATGTGTGTGTTGACTTATTAGACGTAAGGCCCCGGTTCAAATCCCAGGTCAGATAGCAAAATGAAATATGTACATGGGACACTAAATTACAGAGAAACTAGAGTGAATGATCTATTTTGGTAGCCTCCTAAACTTCAAATGTCGAGGCTGTAGATACGATTCCTTTTATTTTTATTGCAAAGCAAAGCAATGCGTGAGTCGGATTTTATTTTTTAATTATTGATATTAAAAACATAAAAAAGAATAACTGCAGACAAATGTAAATACTGGTGTGGAGATAAATGTTAAGAAGTACAACCCTTTGTGTTAAACTGCGTAAAGATCGCTGTAGTCTAGTGGGTAGACGTGAGGCCGAGGTTCAATCCCCAAGGTCAGACATCTCAAACAAAACAAAATATGAAAAAATATTTCTTCGGCGACTTCCTCTCGGCAAATTATTGGCAAAAACTCTGGGAAAAAATAAATTTGCTATGAAAGTTGATCAAAAATCTGTCATTCGGAATCGGCTTTAAACTGAAGATTCCGCCATTCATGTATAAAATTACACACACAACATATTTAGTGTGAGAGGATAGGTTGCAGTCTTGAGCGTTGCATACCCATTTATGTGTGTTAACTAAATATGTGAGTAAAGTGCGCGTACAGTTATTCGACTCATAATATCACACATTGATCATCCCAATAGTCTGAAGATAATTCTAGAATAATTTGGATCGAGGACCTTCAACATTTTACTGATAATTCTTAAACTTTGAGGAGGCACAGAATATTGAAACGTTTTGGTCTATGAATGTAGGCAACGAGGTGCTCTGCACCAAAGTCTTAAATTCATCGAAGGTAAGTGGTGTTAAATTAGACACGTTATAACCACGTTCAGTTCCTACAGTTACTAGAAGGCATACAGGTCCATTAAAACTAACTTTCAAGTAACATGTTACTAGACATTTGTCCGATTTCTGCCTAATCTTCTACTCAGCTACCAAAGAAGCATGCATACTTCTTTCTTACGTTACAATTTAGGAAGTTCGATGAACATTTCAGAATTTTGTTCACTTATTCCTTTAGATGTACATGACATAGCAACAATGGTTAATAAAAATGAAATAACATGGGACACTAAATTACAGAAGAAACTAGGAGTGAATGATCTATTTTGGTAGCCTCCTAAACTTCAAAATGTCGAGGCCTGTAGATACGATTCCCCTTTTATTTTTATTGCAAAGCAAAGCAATGCGTGAGTCGGATTTTATTTTTTTAATTATTGATATTAAAAACATAAAAAAGAATAACTGCAGACAAATGTAAATACTGGTGTGAGATAAAAATGTTAAGAAGTACAACCCTTTGTGTTAAACTGCGTAAAGATCGCTGTAGTCTAGTGGGGTAGACGTGAGGCCGAGGTTCAATCCCCAAGGTCAGACATCTCAAACAAAACAAAATATGAAAAAATATTTCTTCGGCGACTTCCCCCTCGGCAAATTATTGGCAAAAACTCTGGGAAAAAATAAATTTGCTATGAAAAGTTGATCAAAAATCTGTCATTCGGAATCGGCTTTAAACTGAAGATTCCGCCATTCATGTATAAAATTACACACACAACATATTTAGTGTGAGAGGGATAGGTTGCAGTCTTGAGCGTTGCATACCAATTATGTGTGTTAACTAAATATGTGAGTAAAGTGCGCGTACAGTTATTCGACTCATAATATCACACTTGATCATCCAATAGTCTGAAGATAATTCTAGAATAATTTGGATCGAGGACCTTCAACACTTTTACTGATAATTCTTAAACTTGAGGAGGCACAGAATATTGAAACACGTTTTGGTCTATGAATGTAGGCAACGAGGTGCTCTGCACCAAAGCTTAAATTCATCGAAGGTAAGTGGTGTTAAATTAGACACGTTATAACACGTTCAGTTCCTACAGTTACTAGAAGGCATACAGGTCCATTAAAACTAACTTTCAAGTAACATGTTACTAGACATTTGTCCGATTTCTGCCTAATCTTCTACCCAGCTACCAAAGAAGCATGCATACTTCTTTCTTACGTTACAATTTAGGAAGTTCGATGAACATTTCAGAATTTTGTTCACTTATTCCTTTGATTGACATGACAATAGCAACATGGAATACAAATGTGTTGTCTATGATAAGCCTGAGTGAAGAATGGAATACTCGCAAATGTGTTTCGTTTGGTTATCACAGTTACGAAAGTGGTATAATGTTGGTTACCATTTCCGATTTAAAATTTCACGCAAGAGTAGAACCGATCTCATGTTGTATGACATCCATATATTGGAAGAAGGAAAGGAAACAGCATTTTTTTTTTAATCTATGTGGGTAATGACTAGACACTGTGCGCAAAAAAAGAGTTTAGTAGTCCGCTAGCCCTAATCAAGAGGGAAGGTATGGTGATGCAATATATGGTGATGAAGCTGTATCATGTGCGTTGGGGCGTTGGTAGAACATTATTTCCACACGTATTTTGATCATCGTGAGGTATACTATTGTGGCGGTACTAAGACCTGTCCTGATTGACACCGTAAGGTGGTATGTGTACTGAAGCATACGGGCTATGTTCCACAGCCGAATATGAAAATAATTACCACTGTTATTGTTTGGTTCTTAAGGAGAATATAAGGAACTAGATTAGGAGTGGAAGTTTTTTTTTTAAATTACTCTCAGAAATCTTTTCTAAATACTTTGAACTGGAAAATAAACCATACGAGCATTAAAACAATTGATGACGAATTCGGCATAAACCGAGGACAACTAAGACAGCGCGAAACTTGAATATCATCATTGCAAGTGACCCAATGCTTATACGTTTAGAAACCCGCTACAAGAGATTATTTTTTCTTGCTCCAAAAAATTTAAATAAAATTTTATTTTATAGCTTATGTTTGTTTTTAAGTAAAAAGTAAATTTAAAGGAAAAAGAAAAATAGTAAGAAAATATCACAGTTTTTTTTTTTTTTTTTTTTTTGCTTTAACAAAGTGCAATAACAGTGCGTATTTCTTTTAAAATTTTATTATTAGAAGCATAAGAAGCTACTTCCTCTTTTTACGTATTTCCATACCCAAAAATTGCAAAGTTTCCTTAATGCTCTCTTCACTATTGAATACATCATCCATTTCATCCTGTTCCGTTTCATCGTCATCATCAATGTATGAACCGCCAAAGAAATCCGATTTAAATATTAAACGTTTCTCATTTTCCTCAACTACAATCTCAGCTGCAGCAACAGCAGCAGCCGTTGATGCAAAATCATTATAACTTTTTAAATCATTTAAACTAAACTGCTGGTGAGCAATGGAATTACGTAAACGCTGGCGGCCGGGGGCAAATAATTGCGATCGTGGTGGTGCAAAATGTTTTGTTTTAATACCAACTATTAACAGAAAAGTGCAGTGTGGGGGAAAAAAAAGTGCAAAATATGCATTCAGTGTGTTATGTTACAGGGGAAAATTGTAGAAATAACAGTAATTTGTTACATACTTCGTCCCAGCCAGTTGTCTTCACGTTTAACCTTTGCACCCAGACCCACAGCATTCAGAGCAGCCAGTACTTGTGTATTGTTTTGTACATCGGCTATGTTCTGATGAATTGAACTTTCAGCAGTTAAATGTTCGAAACCCGGATGTCCTTGATGGCCTTGCATTGGTGCAACAGCTGCATGCAATGGTATACCACCGCCATACAGATCAGCTGCAGTTGCCATGTCCGGCGGTGCTGCAGCCATCGAATGCATGCCATAGTCCATGCTATACGGCATCATGTAAGGTGACTGTTCTGGATACTGATACATCATTCTAGAATAGGAGGCATTAAAATTGTGCAAAATATTGCAATTGTGCGTTGTTTCTTACTTTTCTGAAGCGTTTTCCATTAGTTTTTTCATTAGAACCATGGCTGCCACAATAAATGCCAATTTCGATATGGCCAATGCCTTTAATGTCAAGAAACCTACCGCTTTGGCTGCCACCATAGTCCAGCCGAATGTTGTCGCCGCCAAATACATGGGTATATACATTTGCATTTGTTTCTTATCATCCTTGTCCTTGTGCTCCTTGATACGCTGTATAATACCATGATGGCCGCCTCCTCCACCTCCACCGCCGCCGCCACCATCTCCCAGACGAGCTAATAGTGATTTTCATAAAGTTTTTCATTTCATTTCATCATTTTCATCATCATTAATAAGAAAATCAGTGGATATTTTATTCACTCATTCATATACATACTCGTATGTATGTAAGTGAAGGTTATATGCACAAATACTGTAATTATGTATGATTGATGTTCGTTTATTGACTCCCTGCGCAAGTGTCTTAATTCACAATTCCGGATCATAAATCTTTTATTTCAGAAACTCTTTAAATTGATGAAACAAATTCATTGTTATTGATAAGAGAACAGCAAGTACAGTCAATGAAAAAAGTCGACATACACCGGTGTTATAGCGTTGTTTGAGGCAGTTATAATTAAGAATGTTTGAATAAAAAGTTTAAAACAAAAGAAAAATAAAAAAAAATAATAATAAGCGATGTATGTAGACTTATTTCGATGACTGTATTTATTTGAAATTGTTCATCGTTTGTTTCAGTTTTATTTTTCAATTACAAAAATTAATTTTAAAAAAAGTTTTTCTACAAATCAATTTTCTTGCTGACGAACAATGTTTAGCGTAAGTTTTTGAAGGCAAAAAGTTTTGTGAAATTTATGCGGAAACAGAAATTATAAGCAGAATTTTTTGGCTATCGTTCCCCTAAGGAGGATATGGTAACATAAATGAAATCATCTTTCCTCTTTTTGTTTCAATAACATTGATTGAGTTCCACTTGAGATTGAACTAAGTATGTGATTGAAGATATAAAGCGCCTCTTTTTCTTTTCGTATTCCAATCCAGCGTATTTCACGCAGCATTATGTTTCAATTGCAAATACTGAATTTAACATACCATCGCTGTAGTATAACAGGCAACACCCTAAGCTTTTTAGAAACAAAAATTGTTTCAGACTTTCAAAAGCGAGCAACATGTTCTGCACTTTCCAGGGTTATGGAAAGTATGATCAATCATGAGGTCGTAAAGAAACTGAAGTCTAATAACTTAACTAAGCATAAGTAGAATAGCCAGCTATTGGCGTTGCTCTCAGATATGGGCAGAACGGAGCAGAAAATCAGGTCGAGACTAGAGACAGAAAAGTCTGCTTAAAATCCAAAGGAGCATGCTCAATGTGTTTATGGCGTTATGGCGTTATGGACACACATTCAAGGCGCATTGGCTTTGGACACATGACAAATACATGAGCTGTGAAGATACGGAAACTGTCTCCTTTACAGAAGCACTTGGACAGCGTTATGGCTAAGGAGGAAGCGGCATCTTGGTGCCTACGGTCATGAATTATTTAAGCGAACCATCAATGATAGAAATGTATCATGAATATGCAATTGCCGTAGTGTATTAAGAGGTCTGTCGGCTTTTTGCCATGAGGCCACGGTTTAAACTCCAGGAAAGACGTATTGAACACAACGAAATATGAAAACATATTGCTTCGACGGCTTGGTCTCAGTAGATTTCTGGAAAAAAAAATTTTCTAGAAGTAAATGAAATAAATCTGTCGTTCGGAATCGACTTTATTGTGGTCCGCAATTCATATATATTAACACACACAATATAAATGTTGTGACAAGCTATGTCGTAACGCTGACTGAAGCTTGGCTTCAATAATGTATCAAATGAACAGACATTGGTAGCTCAGTTGCTTTATAAGAACCATCTGTAGGTTCAGAGATCAAATGAAATGTAAAAATTGTGTTCTATTTAAACCCTTTAGACAGACAGCCATCTCTAGCTTATCTGCACCACCTACTTTCAATACGACAATTTGGTGAAGCAAAGTTTGATAACGTGCACAAACGTATTATATTGAAGCCTTTTTGCTTTTGGTTGAGGCAAACAGTTCTGTTAACACTTCCTCGAGATGATCGGACTTTTTCCGTAATCTGGTTGCAAAAAATCGTGTTAAAAGTTGAGGAGTCAGAAGCTTTTGGTATTCGGACAATCAATGCAGGTGCGCACTCGAACCGCTTAAGTGTCTTAAGCGATCAAGCGATGCAAAATCCCTATTGACGCCGCTTGTAGCCGTTCAAAATGGAACGCAAGTAGCATGTGTGATCGATGCCCGAAGTCTATTTTGGGCTTTATTAAAGATAACTCAGTTAATACATTAGAAAATCGTAGCAATGTGGCATCTGCTTCGTTTGTTGTTGCCAATACTTTAATGGAAATGTGCTCGAGGGAATAGAGACCCTTCAGTCAGAGATTACGACTTATCTTCCTTAACGATTTATGTGTTATGTGTTAATTTTATACAGAGTGCCTGGACCTCAGTTTTAAGTCGACTTTGAACGTCAGATGTTTGAGATAGTTTTCATGGTAATTATATTTACTCTTGGACTTTTTGCCAGAACACTGCTGAGTGTGATTCTCTGAAGAAATATTTTTCACATTTCATTCTGTTGGAAATGTCTGATCTGGGGTATGTGCCGTGGACTCACGGGACTTGTTCCCGAAAATTGCATATTTTTACGTAATACACGTCTGTCACGTAGAGCACATGTCTTCGTTGTCGATTGGCCTGTGGATCTCACAGTGAATGCATTGCAGTCATCGTACGTTTCTCTTCAGCATGGGTCTTCCCTGTTATTTATAATTTAATGAGATTGAAATGGAATGCATACACAAAAACTTTCCCTTGAGGATATGTGAAGGGGGGAATCAAAAAAATCATTCAAAAAAAAAAAAAAAAAAAAAACCAACGAAACGATTTGTTATACAAAAGACGCATAAAAAATGAAACTTTGATACGATACGAGTATTTGTGACAATTTTCAAAGAAGTTTTCATTTTAAGAACTTTATATCGATAGAAAGCAAATGGAAATGAAAATAAAAAAATGAAAAATTCAAGAAAATGATTTAAGTTTCCAAACAAATGTATTCTTCTTATTGCGAATCTACACATTTTCCGAATATTTCTGTGAGTGTAGAGTACAAAATAATAAGAAAAGAAATGAAAAACGAAAATGAAATAAAAATAACGAATAAAAATGTCTGCGTAATAATAGAGAAATGGAAAATGACATTTGTTTTCATATGTATGTATGTATGCGTACATATTTACTTGGTATCTGTGACATGTCATAGGTTTGGCTCAGTTGAATCAATGTAACAGCAGGGGTAACAACAACGATTGTAGTTGATGAGCAAATAAGATTTGTTTGTAATGTAATATAATTGTTTTTATTGTAAATAATGATTATTAGTATTTGTGTTTGTTTGTTTGTTTGTTTTCTCTCTCTCTCTCTTACGCATACATTATCCCATATAAGGCATGTATTATATGTAATTGGTAATGAGATTGGTACAACAGAACGTATGAACGATTTTAACTTCATATCACACTCATACACTTGGTGCCACTAACGAGTAACGGAATTGTTTCGAATTTTTTCAATACAAAAAATTCATCATAACTTTTCTAACATATCAGTTGAGATAGAAAAAAACTTGTCAACAATTTTGGAAAAGGCTACGATAGAAATTAATATCAGCAAGGCGCTGGTAATGAGAATTTTTTCGTAAAAAAATTTTGTAATTTAAGGCATTTTATTCGAGTGGAGGATACAATATTAAATACTATTGAAGGTAAATTCTTTCCATTGTCTGTAGTAAGTATTGGCGCCTATAAAATACTAAATGCTTAGGTGTTAAGTTGAGCAGAGTTGAAAAGCCAACTACGATTTCGAGGCCTATTAAGAAAATCGTACTCAATTCCAACGCGTAATCGACACTATAGTGTGGCTGTGAGCAATAATTATTAAACCTAACATAAAGCGAAGGTCGCCGGAGTTTAGTAGGCTAGGTTAGGTTAGGTTGAACTGATAGCTCTAATTGTCAAAGTGCACTTGACGCCACAGGAAAGCGTAATCCGTATGCTGACCGAATTCGTCCAAATTCATTGAGGAAGTTGGTCAGCGCAAGGGCTGCACATTAAAAACACGTTTACTCTATGCTGGGAACCTATATCCCTAATATCAAAGGATGGTAGTTTGGCGAGCCAAATAACCTAAGACCGCACATCGTAAGAGATGGACATTGACAAAGAAATTGTAGTAGGTAGTAGTAGGTAGTGTGTTGGCTTTTTAAACGTGAGGCCAGGTCAGACATCTCGAACAAAATGGAATACAAAAGAAAATATTTCTTAGGTCACTTCCGATTTTAAACTATAGGTCCAGCCACTCCTCTATAAAATTAATGCTCACAACATAATTGGTGTGAGAAGCCAGATCATAATTCATGTATGCATGTAAAGCTGTGAGTTAGAAAATGCAAGAGGAAGGGTTTTAGACTTTCCACAAACATCCAAAAGCGTCATTGTTATTGGAATCAATCTTCGTGCTTTTGAAAGAAATCCTTTCGAATGCAATTTAAACAATGGCTAGTTCATGAATGGCGGAGCCAAATCCATAAAGGAAGTTATTAAAACACAGCTCCAAGTCAAGATAGCACCAGATAGTGGGCAAAAATAAAGGGTTCTCAAAAATCTGTCATTCAGGGACGGATCTAAACAGTAAGTGACGCCACATTCATGTATAAAAATAAAACACACAACAACAGTGTTGTGAGAAGCTAAGTCGTAATCCCTGACTGAAGGGTTTTAATGACCGATTGTGTAAGAGAAGATCTGTAGCGTTCAAATGGAAGAAAATATGGCCGCAAATTATATGATAAATGTTCTCGATGTATTACATCGTAATAATTGGGAAAAAAGAAAATCAAAAGCAAATTGGCGATCATTGTTCAGAATATTATCGGATAAAGCTCTTATGCACTCTTTGCTTCGCATTGTTAAGCTAGAATCCTTGATCGCAGCCATAGGAAAATGGTTGTGGATAGCAGTCTACTCTTCCTCAGCGGATCTACATCCACGGCAGAAGTCGTTGAATGGGAGCCGCATCCTTTCGGTGTGTCTACTCATAACACAATGACCTGTAAGCATGACCACTGTGATTGAGATGACGACACGATCATGACGAGGGCTCTTACCTCACGCTGGATAAGACAACGGACCTTGCCTGTGAATGCAAACTACGCGTTATTCTATTCTTAGACATATAAAAATTGCTTTTTGGAAGCTGCATTTAAAGATAAGTAAGTTGAGTATTAGATACTGTGGAGACACTAAACTCTCGGCTTACAGTCATAACTGATCAGCATACATGAATTCTCACTTAAACAAAGTCGATCTGTCGATTTTACGCAAATAAGGCTAGGAATTCAGAGCACAATTGTTCTACACTTAGCAGTAGAAAGAATGTTTAATACATTGGCGACGTTGGATGCCCCGATGGCCTAGTTAATAGTGTCTTCAACTTCAAGTGCCGAGGCTTTAGTTTCAATTCTCACCAGAGAATCTGGCGTTTGCATGAATGTTGACAATATATATGAATAGCCGCAATAGAAAAAGAAAATGAGACTTATTTCAAAGCAATTCTCAATAAAAATAGTCTTTTTTCCTTTCTAATGAAATTATCTTTTCTGTATTCCAACATAATGCACTAAATGAATAGGAGTCATCCTCTAAGTGTTGATCTAAAAACAATATGAGGAGCTGGTGAACAATACTACCACAATACCATAAACAAAATGGTGGTGGGCGTTTTGTGCATGGGCAATTGACATATGCTGCGTTCAAGGTTGGCTGAGTACCAACATTTAAATGAGGTAGACTATCTTGTACTCAAAATGATGCAATGAATGGCCTCCGTTTTGTTAGAAAGGATCACACATTATTATAAGAGGTGATTCAAAATACAATCGCTGCAAAGTTTGTCCTGATCGGACTTCATTTATGTGCAAAAAATGTAAAATTTATCTTCATGGTAATTATTGTTTTGAAGAATTTCATAGAAATAAATAGAAATTTATGTTATGTTGCCCAGTGGCAATTTAAGTTCCCAGACTAAAGCAACCCTTTACCTCATTTGCTCGCAAAGTCGCTGAACAAAGAGTGTTTCTTAGACCACAAGCAATACGTGTTTAAAATCTGGTCTTGGCTTATTAGACGAAACGCCAGGGCTCGAATTCCCGGTCAGACATCAAAAACGGAGTATGAAAAAATATTTCT
This sequence comes from Sarcophaga bullata, assembly GCA_005959815.1. Taxonomy (NCBI): domain Eukaryota; kingdom Metazoa; phylum Arthropoda; class Insecta; order Diptera; family Sarcophagidae; genus Sarcophaga; species Sarcophaga bullata. The sequence continues at coordinate 207,731 of QOCX01000097.1, forward strand.
TCGGCGACTTCCTCTCAACAGATTTCTGGCAACAACTCTGAGAGTAAATAAAATTGCCATGAAAAGTTTCTCACGTTTCGCAAGTCGACTTTAAACTGTAGTCTCCGCCACGTCACTGTACAACAGTTAAAACATACAACATAAGTGGTGTGAGAAGCTAGGCCGTAATCCTGACTGAAGGATGTAATAGCCAATTATGTATGTATGTATCTTTAGTTTATTATAATTTGGTGTAGGTATCTGTCCAGTGGCAACTTAAGTTGCCAGGCTAAAGCAACCCCTTACCCCATTTGCTCGCAAAGTCGCTGAACAAAGAGTGTTTCTTAGACCACAAGCAATACGTGTTTAATATCTGGTGCTAAAACTGTAGTCGCCGTAGTCTAGTAGGTAGTATCTTGGCTTATTAGACGAAACGCCAGGGTTCGAATTCCCGGTCAGACATCAAACGAAACGAAATATAAAAAAATAATTTCTTCGGCGACATCCTCTCAACAGATTTCCTAGCACAACTCCTGAGAAGTAAATAAAATTGCCATGAAAAGTTTCTCAAAAAATCTGTCGTTCGACTTTAAACTGTAGATCCCGCCACTCATGTATACTATTAACACACACAACATAAATGGTGTGAGAAGCTACGCCGTAATCCTGACTGAAGGATTGTAATGGCCAATTATGTTGTGTATGTATGCTAAAACTCTAAAAAAAAAATAATTCGGGCATTAATGAATACAAATAATCACGAAAACAGACTTCTGGTACAACCAGACAGCTAGTGTTGATCGAGTTCACTTCAAGGTTCGATTAAATTTTCCTGTAAAAACAAAGGTTTTGTTCACCAACTTCTAAGTTATAATAGAAAAAGAAGAAAGTGAGGCTTATTATATTCAACTGTAGAGGTAAACAGAACGTATTTCAATAAGTATTCAGCATTTGTAAAGTACTATTGAAAATATTTCAACATTATTTTTGCTTTTATCATTTCAAACTCTGTATGGTTTTTACTTTCTTTCGTTTTGCATAAAAAAAGGGAAAACAAACTTGAAAAGTTTTATTGTATTATTTCAACTCTATAAAACCCTCTGGAAAATTTGTAGTGAATGTTGGTTGTATTTGCACAGTTTCAGTGTCATACTTTTTAAAAAACAATGTCAATAACATTTGTAGTATTTTTAAATATTCTTTTACATTTTGATGGCCAACCAGGGAGTGACAGACAGACATTTTGTACTTTTTATAACGACAATAGAATTATAGCGGATGCTCCTCTATAAAATTGAAAGAAAAAAAAAATTAAGTGCAGAACATTGAGGGCCACAACTCTCTAGTTTTGTCTATTTTTGCCTGGGGGAAGATAGAATTTCGAAAAATTTTATTTCATTTTTATGCACGAGTATATACTTGGTAACATTGTAGCAGTAACTAGAAGGGGAAACGAAAAATTAATGCAAAATTTTATATAAAATTGACTGCAGTCCACGTCACACTTAACAAATTCTTGAAATTTTGACAGGAAATATGTGTGAGTTTTTTTTGGAAGAAAAATGCCAGTGTTTCTTTCATTTTACGATTGTATTCTGTTCTAAGGGTCCACCAACATCGCACCGTAAAGTAAAATCTAAAAACAAACCACTTCTATGGCTTCAGAAGGTAGAACAATGCCCCAAAAACAAACATGAAGAGACTGCTTCATTTAGAAGTGAATGTTTTCAAAGAACAGTGAATTAGACGTGAGGCATCGTTTCAAATCCCAAGTCAGATATTTCCAACAAAACGGAATACGAAAAAATATTTCTTTGGCAATTTGCCCTTGGCAGATTTCTGCAAAAACTCTGAAAATTAATAAAATTGCCATGGAAAATTTAATTAAAAATCCATCGTTTGGAATCGACTTTAACACACACAACATAAATGGTGTAAGAAACTAGATCGTAATCCTAACTGAAGGATTGTAATAATCAATTATGACAGTGTATGATGAGAAGTTACACTCTCAAAATTCAACATAATCACACTACAGGAAGTGTCAACTGAAGAATAGAACACCCGTAGCAGCAGACATTTACCATTGAAGGCAATTTGATTTGTTACAATAGAAGGCTAATTCTGCTTTTAGAATCAAAAGAGGTCAACATGTTAATATTATTTCCATGAAATACAGGCTTATGAATACAAAAAATTTTCATTTTACTCTTTTAACATGGTCTCCTTTAAGCTCTATCCACGTTGAAGGTTTTTCAAGCTTCAAAGTTTTATTTTTTACCACTTTCGATAAAACAGATTTCATGGAATAGATGTTTGCTTGTGTGATGATTACAATTTTCGTTGAGTTATTTTGTTTGAAAGAGAGAGACCACTGGCTAAAATCTTAGAAGGCAGCATATGTAGTAGCATTTCGTATGAAGTAGCGTTTTCTTTTCAAATCAAACTACATATCAAGCAGATGTGCTGTCCTTTAAAGTGACGTTTAACTTCTTCACCAAGCCCAGTTTGAAGGTTAAAAGTATGGGAAATACATTTGAAAATACATTTTAAAATTAAACTTTAGCAAGACAACTAACGGTTTATGTTTTTAAACAAAAACTTTCGCAAATGTAAACATGATTGTGTGACACTCTACCTCTCCTGTTTTGAAAACAATTTTTGTAAACATGATACACTGAATGAATATAAGATGCGACTTTAATTCTCATGAGAGGAAATAATATTTCTTTAGGATTTCTTGTTAAAAATTTCCAATTTACCATATTTTTTTTCTTTTTTTTTTTTCCTGTGATAACACTTATTAAACACAACACTTTCTTTTTTTTTCTAATCGTAGCACTCTACTTGTGCTACTGCTCACTGCATAGCACAGTTTATATCCTCTACGAACATCAATCGTAATTAAACAGCTTTTGTGCATGCAGCCACTGTTTGTAAACATTACATTTAAGAAATTCCTGGTTTAACCAGTTCGTTTAGTTGGTTTTGAATATCAACATCAACACTACCTGTACTGGTGGCCTTCTTTAGCAAGGCAATTTCTATGTAGTTGTCATCGTCTTCGGCCCGTTGCACACTAAAGACCATGGGACCAACCGGTATGCGAATGGCATTGCCACTGATGAAATCCACAAACTGTGACATGCTACGACCGGTTTCCATTGGTTTTGATTTAGTTTTGTGGGTCGACGATGGCTTTGGCAATTTCACCAAATCCATAAAACCCAATTTGACTGTTTCACCGCGACGATAAGAATTGAAAATGCCACTGGCCAACGAGTATAAGCAGCTGGCGTTGTTGGCACATTTCCACGATAGTTTATCCACAAAATCTGTATTTATGCGAGAGGAAGTTGTTGTGGCAGCTGATGATGATGCTGCTGCTGCTGCTGCTGCTGCTGCTGATCCAGATGTTGTCGTTGTACTATCAGCAGTTGATGTTGTCTCACTATCATCGTTTGTTGTGTGTTTTTTGTTTAATAAATGATTGAAATCTTGTTGCTTGTTTTTTAAATTGCTTGTATTCACACTATTGGCACCACGTGAACGTATTTCAGCATTGGCTGGTAAAATGAACATACAACAGTACAAATATAAACTTAGAAACACTGTCAGCGTTTGCAATTGTTTCAAATGAAATCTTTTATTTGCCATCATTTTCTTTTTCCTTTCTTTCTTTCTTTTGATTTAATTTGAATTTTTAATTTTTCTTTAATTTTTATTTTCGTTTACAAAACAAAAACACACAAAACCCACACACAAACACACACACGTGCACACAGAAACACTAAGACGATGAGTGGGCGTTATTTAAAGCATCCTTTTTGATTTCATTTAATATCCTGGCAAACGCGTACGCGTATCACTTTTATTTTGTAGTGAATTGAATTGTATTGTATTGTGTGTGGTTTTTTTTTTATTATTATTGCTGAGTTTATTGCGGTGGCTGTTCAATGTCGACTAATTATGGCTGCAATGTTGCAACTCAGTTTTATTGTCTCTGTATACCAATCAAGCACCAACTGTTAAATAGTGAGCGTTAGTTTAACGCAAATTGCTACAATTTAATTTATTAAATAAATATGTACGTATGTATGTATTATTATGATTAAATATAATTTTGTTGTTGGTTTTTTTCTTTCTAGAAATATCTCTCTATTGCATTTCATTTTCTTTCAACACTTTATGCACTATGGGGTTATGCGGTGAAAACTTCAACTCAAAAAAAAAATTTAATTTTTGCAGAATTAAAAGAAGTTTTCTTATAAGAAACAACCCCTCATCCAAAATCCTAATAACTACTTTATAATACCTAATACATAACCTTTAGGTTAGGTTAGTTCGGAGTGGTAGCTTCTGATATCAAAAAGCTCACTTGAGAACGCATAGCAGCCCGTTGTGACGCCTCAGGTAAACGCAGTCTCTGCACTGGCCAAGTTTTTCCAAAGCCAGGGAAGAGGAAGAAGTCGGTCAGAGCAAGGGCTTCACAACAAAAGCACGATTACCCCACGCTGGAAAACCAGCAAGAAAGTTTGATAAGCGAGGCTACATTCTTGACGTCAGTAGTAGTAGATCCGTCAAGCTAACAAGAAATGGAGAGCCAAATAACCTATATCTGTTCCTAACAAGAGATGGGCAAAGACAAAGAAAGTGGATAACGGACCTGCACCCGTGGTAAAAGTCCTTAACTGTGAGCCGCATCCTTTCCGCGTTTCCACCCATAACACATTGACCTGTAAGCATGGCCACTTTGATTGAGATAATGCCACGACCAAGTCCAAATAATCAGTTGGTACGCCTTCTTTCCATCAGGCACCAGGTCAGCCTAGCGGTGGAGGAGGACTCCTCATTGACCCAGGATATGTTGGCGTCTCGAAAGAAACTCCACGCAATGGTCAACTTGACCGAGGTAAGTGGCATATCTACGTCGATTGAAGAGGATTTCGGAAGGAGTGCTCGTCGGCTGTACAGTTTCCCCGAAACTGGGACCTCGGGGACCTAGACCAGTGAAACACTGAAACGCCCAGAAAGAAGGTTGAGACAGCGGCAACATTCCATATAGGAGGTTGTGTTCGCATGATCCTCAAACGAAGACCCCATCTGGCTTCAAACATTCAGTCAAAAAATAAAATTCTCTTCCTCTAAAGAGATTGAATAAAAATATGCTTCATAGCGTATGAGGATAAGTCAGCAAAGTTCACTTTTAAATGAAACACAAGGTTTTTAATAGAAAATCAATTCATTTGTCTTTATTGTCCAGAAAATTTTTCTGACGTTATGCTTTTTTTTCGGCTTAAGAAATGTGGCGTTAAAATCTTTAGGGTCTATGAGATGATTTCATCATTGGACTCAGAGTTGTAAACTAGAAATCCTCAGATTCACTCAGAGCTAAGCCTTTGGAATAGTACCAACGAGGGAGTAATTTATAGGTTTCTGCCATGGAAACTGCAAATAAGTACAGCCTTGCATGGTTCTGGTGCTAAAGTAATTGTTTCTTAGTCAAATGTGGTCGCTGTTTTCTTCAAATTCAGATTAAATTAACCCTTGTGGTTAGAAGTCGCCGGGGTTTAGTAAGCAGAGCGTTGGCTTACTAAAGGAGAGCTCATGAGTTAAAACCTCGGCTCAGATTTTTTACTTACTCAGTTGGACATTATAGGATTAGCTTCTCACATCACTTATGTTGTGTGTAGTAATTTTATACATGAATGGCAGCGCCAACAGTTTAAAAGTCGACTCTGAACAACTTTTTTTTTTGAGACACTTTGCACGGCAATTTTTTGCAGATTTCTCAAAAATCTGGTGAGAAGAAGACGCCGAAGAAATATTTTTTTTAATATTTCGTTTTGTTGGATATTTATTTCATATTTGTTTGTTTGAATCGTGGCCTCACATCTAATTAGCCAAGGCGTTACCTACTGGACCAGTATATTCATCCTCCCAGCAGTCTTCTGGGAAAAGCTCTTGAAAAATTTGGTTAAAGTATAGATTCCATTACTCATTACTGGTATGCAAAAACGGCCACTATTACGTTTTTAATTTATAAACCCAACTTGGTCTATTTTGTATATTTTTTTAAATAATGTTTGGTCTCAAGTTTATAGTGGTGACTCAATGGGTCAATTTTTTTGTTATCCAAAAATTTTTTTTTTAATTCTGCTGTTAGCCACAAGGCGAAAAAGTTCGACCATATGATTAAATTTGAGTTCAATTGTAAGCAAGCGCAGCACACATCTTTGCAAAGCTTTCACAGACTCAATCGATCATTGAAAATTGAGACCTACATATGTAGACTATGTGAGTTGCCTGTGGCATTCAAAACTTCTTGTACATGTGGGCGGATTGATATTTAGGGGTTTTGAGACCTCAATTGATCCTCAAAAAATTCAAAAAAAAAAATAATTTCAACAAATTTTCTTGTGTTCTAAAAGTCATATGGTTGATACTGAGAAGTAAAGAAACACTTCCGTAAATAAGAAATTTTATTAATAAGTACAACGGCAGGTAACATTTTATAGCCAATCTTGACGAAATAATACGAATTAAGCTCAACTGGAGAATTAATCAAGTCAAAGGATCAGTCCTCGATCAAATAATAGCATCTCGGAGCCAGATAATAGCATATGAAGACGGAATCATCGAATATTTCCAAAACTGTACACAAAGGACATTCACATCACAAATATGAAAAAAGTTGTTATTTTCTTACAAAAATAATACCATTTGGAAGCAGGTTTGCTATAAAGGCCTGCTACAAAGGTTTGGAATTCGAACGAACTTTCTGTAACAAATAACAACATAAGTGTTAAATCAGTGTTGCTACATGATTTGGAGACACTGCCCATCAGTACAAAAATCAAACATCAACTTCAAGGCTTACACTGCAACTGTTCTTGAAATATAATGAATGAACCACAAGAACCCTCAAGGATTCCGACAAAGTAGGCAAAGGAAAGATACAAGATACAAATATGTTATGTGTGTTAATTTTATACATGAGTGGCGGGATCTGCAGTTTAAAGTCGATTTCGAATGACAGATTTTTGAAAAACTTTTCATGGCAATAATATTTTACTTTCGGAGTTTTTCCCAGAAATCCGGTGAGAGGAAGTCGCCGAAGAAATATTTTTTCATTTTTCGTTTTTGATGTCTGCTCAGGGAACTCATACACTGAACAATAAACTTGGTTTACTTGAACACGGATTGAATCTAACCAATCTAGTGATATAATATGAGTTTACAAGAGTTTTTTGAAAAAGAAACTCGTTACAAGAAGACCAAGTGCGATAGTAATAAGTGTCCACAATCAAAATAGAAAATAGAACTGCCTCGGGCTTGAATTTAAATGGCGGCAAACCTCGTATACTTTAAGCTATTTCAGAAGCTACTACTACTATATAAACTAAGCAATGAGTTCAGAAAGTAAAGTATAAGGCTATGGTTCAAACTCCAGTTCTCAAACATCTTCAAAAATTTTTTTTTAAAATATTTCTTCGCCAAATTCCTCTTACCAGTTTTCTGGCAAAAAACTCCGAAAGTAAAACAAAATTGCCATGAAAAAGTTTCACAAAAAATCTGTCGTTCGTAGTTGAATTTAAACTGTAGGTCTTGGCCCTTATGGATACAAATTAACACACACAACATATGTACGTAATGTAAAACGCTAGGTCGTAAACCTAACTGAAGCATTGTAATTTGTTATTGCCAAGCCATTGTGCAAAATTCATTTGATATTGGTTTTCTTTTCTTTCTAGTAAAGAGGTTTTCTTTCATCTGAGCTATTAATTACACCGCACACAATACAAAAGTTAGAAGCAATAAAAATGAAAATGAAAAAAAAAAAAACGAAACAAAACAATCGTTTTCATTTCAATGAGTGAATTTAAGTATTTTTTTATCTTTTCTTTTCAAAAATCTATTGAAGCTGCGTGTACTTTAGGCAGCATCAGAGTACGTGGTAAATGTAAGATGGTGTTGCAAAGCGAAGGTGATGTTTCAAATTGCATGTTGCATAAAAATAAAATTGCGCACAACAAAGCACAGTCAGTACAGCACAGCTGAGAGCTATTTAGAGGAGGCGTTTATAGCTTTCAAACAACAACTATTATCGTATAAAACAAAAACAACAACAACAAAAGAATCCAACCAAATGAAATCAAATCTTTTGGTCTGGTAAACCTAAGTGAATTTTTTGAAAAGAAAAAAAAAATGGAAAATAAATTTTTATGATGTTTAAAGAAAATTAAACGAAATGTTAAGAAAAACACGTAAATTACAACAACAAAAGCAAAAAAAAAAATTCATAAATTTTTTTCACATTTAAAGTCAATGAACAAATGCAAGCGCCGTACGAGTTTAAAAAACATTTTGAAAAAGGATCAAATCGTTGGCAATGCAACAATTAATTGAAATGTTACAAATTAATTAAAACGATGCAAATTATTATCAATTAACGCTGTTAATGCTTTCGCTATTGAAATGAATTTTAATATTCAAAATTAAAGAAAAATGTCATGACTTTCCATCTCTTATTTGCTGTTAGCTCTTGCATTTCTTTTACAAGTTGCTGCAAATGAAGAATAAAACAGAACATTCATATATGTATGTATGTATACGTACATATGTACATTAAATACCATATACATAGGCTTTATTTTTTTATTTTTAATTAATATGCATTTAAATAGCCGGTTTAGTGATATTAAATTCACTTTTACTTCTAAGAAAAAAAGTAAAGCGAAAAACAAAAAAAAAAAACACAGTAAATTAATTAAAGTTAAAAAATGTATAACAACACTAAATAATTATGTTGAAAAATAATCATTAAAACTTAAAAAGCATAACGCCAATAAAAATTTTATTTTTTTTTTTTTTTTTTGCATCAAACCATGATTATGATTTCAATACGAACTCGAGGATGCACTAACATACTCATTCATTCGTTTATTAATGTATTTTTAAAACATTGTATTAAAATTTAATTAATAACTAACATGCTATTAACATGTAAATAATTTCATTTTAAATCAATATTTTAATTATAACCACACACTAATAATAATGAATGTTAATGGACATTGAATTTTGTCACATTGTATCACAAGATATTTAATTTTTTTTTTTTTTTTTTTTTTTTTTTTTTTTTTTTATAAAATAATAACGATCATATCAACTATAAACTATTAATTGGAATGGCATTAAACTTTGCAAAACATAAGTTATTTTAAATTTCCATGGGCCGATTGGTGCTCCAATGGCTTAGTAGTTATTGTGTAGGCTTCAACCGTGGATTCGATTCCCACCAAAGACCCCTGGGTGTTATATGTGGTTAAATGCAATAGAAAAAGAATGTGAGAATTACAAAGCAATTCTCGAGAGAAAAAAGTAATTAAAGTTTCACTCTGGTCACCGAAAAAACCTGTCTTTCTGTTATTTCAACACAATATATTGCGGTCCTGAGTGTAAGACGTAAAAATAAAAAACATTTCAATCACAATCACAATCTTGAGCTTAGAAAGTATTTCTGATGCATTCCTATTAATCCAAAGTCCAGCAAAACAAAAATAAAATTCGGAAAAGAAAGATACGAATTTATCTTCCCATACATGCAAGAAAGAGCTTTTAGAATTAATTTTTGTTTTTTAAATTGAAAATCTCAATTAGACATAAGCTTTCATTGTTTACCCCAATTTGGTAATTTTTAGAATCGCTCAAAAACCATATCGAGCTTTAATTTGAAGGCTTATCATATTCTATTTACTACAATTTGGTCTAACAAAGATCGGCGAATTCGTTAATACTTACAGATCAGCGACTCATGATGTGTGTGAAGTTAAATTTAAATTTAACTAGCAAAGACAAAAACCAAAATTTTTAACAGAGCTAATGTAAAGTTAACAGTTATCCCAAAATTATTTAGGATATACCACTTTTTTTCACAATATCCATCATCCTAACCAGATTCTGTAAAATGTTAACATAATGAATTTTTTAGGCCAGATATCTCAAGTTCCAACATTATTTGGCATAAACCACTTATTGCGTTTAATTGGGGACACCTTGTGTCCCATTTTTCCAAAATATCGATAATCCCATCCAGACATTGTTCAAATAAAGAAGGCGTTTTCTGCCTAAGTTTTTTCAATTTTCAAAAGAAAACCCGTATTGCTTGATCAGCTGTTCCACTCAGGAACGTATGGACCATAATTTTTAAGGAATTGAATCGTATATTTGGGTGATTTCTTCCTTAACTATTTTTTGTATTTTGTGTTAAACACTTAACATTGCTCTGTTAACTTTAACATTAGCTCTGTTGAAAATTTTGGTTTTTGTCTTTGCTATTTGAATTTAAATTTATCTTCATACACATTGACTCATGGAGCGCTTGAAAAATGTTGCTTTTGTTGCTTGCACTTAGGCAGCTAACATTAACACAGTCCAGCTGTAAAAATCTAATTATAGGTCCTGCACATACATTGATTGGCAAAGCCATTTAAACAGACTTGCAGTGCAATTATGTCGCAGCAGTCTAGTAAGTAATAATTATATTAGACTTGAGGCTTATTGCGAACCACAATATCCTATCCATTTTGAAAGTGTCCAGCTGAAAAGCCTTATTCGAACGAACTGGCATGGTAGAGCCGATAGAACGGACTATGCACCGCTATAAGAATACTTTTTCAAATTGGAAAACGTCTTGCAGACAAATATCAAAGTAGCCTGCTGTAGCCAGCAGTGGACAGAACTACTGGCAATTTATGTGACAATCTGAAGCAGGACTACTGCAGAAGCTGCCGCGATAGAATCGTATGGAAACGAATTTGGATTAACACTTTTATGTGAGTGTCCTGTACCTCAAAACAGATGTCATCAGTTTTTTGGGTGACAGAACATTTGATAAACTGGCCATGTCGGCGAACACGTCATTAAGGGAACTATGCGGTTTTATTTGGAGCTCGAGGTGGTTCATACCCACCCCTCATTGCTTATTTAATAGGTTTTCGAATTTACGGTTTCATATGCAATGGCGGTTCAAGGAGCGAAAATGGAAAGGGTTAACATTAAAATTTTAAACAAAACAACGGACTTGTTTACTTGATTAGCAAATTAACAAAAATATAGCAACAACATCACTATTACGAAAGAGGTGTAAACAAGTAAGCAAACAAGCAACAACAACACTGCAAGGACAAACGTAAACAAGATACACTAACAATAAACAAGAAAGCATAAATAAATATAAACAACGTTGTTTACATTTATGGTGATTTCGAGAAGGAGAAGCCTCGAACGTACGTTTTCGAGAACCTTCATCAGACTATTTACGTTGCTATATAAAATGCAACACAAAGCAGGCAGTAGTCGGAGTAGAAGTTCTGTCAGTCTTGTGTGAATACACGTTGCATGTGATGGAAGCAATCGTGGTTTGACGATCTCCGTTACAAAGATCAACAGAATAATTGTGTAGTAATTGTTATTGTTTATAGCAAAGGGCATAAACAAAGGAGTAACAAGTAACGCAATTGTTGTTGTTGTTAGAACAAGTTTTTAAAAGGTAAAAACGTAACAATATGTATCCTATAATGTGCTCCTAACTATATGGGGATTTCAGATTGGTACTGTTCAACAATTAACAGGGCTCTGTTGATTTAAAAATTTTTCAGTGTTCTTCACACACACTGTTTTCATTATAATTATTGGATAGAGACGACTAAACATTCTCAGATAGAACCAGACTTTCGCCCGGCCACTTTTTAAATTCATATACTCTTGACGTTAGGAAAATTTGTGGTTGATCATAGTTTGCATAACCATAGATATCGTGGAATTAGAGCTACAGTGCTAGAAGGCACTCCGCCCTATTCCTATGAATAAAGGATTATTATTTACGGACGTTTTACCCAATCTTTAGCAGTATTTAATTAAATTCGATTTAAATTAACCAGTATATTGGGCTTTATTGCTGTTGTGTTAAATTGTAATTTAAAGTTTCGTTCTTTTATGTTTTCAAAATAGGACTGTAGAGTGCTTTAATATTTTTTTTACGGTTGGTTAATAAACTAAAATGTGAACAAACGCATTAAACGTGTAAAAATTAACACAATTGTTTAATTATTTTTTGTTTGTTTGTTTGTTTATTGTTTTCATATCATGTACATGCATACATACCTTAGCTATCTTTAAATCTATTTTTCGTTTTTCTTAATTCAAGAGATAAACTGTAAGTTTGAATCCTTACCTGCAAAAAATAAAGAAAATAATACGCAAGGTAATTAACATGCTTCAGTTTTAATTTTGTTTTTTTTTATGGACAAAAAAAAAAAGAAAAAAGAAAGGAAAACAATTCTAAAGACCAGCCATTACGAAAAAACAAATTTTTTTTACATCGTAAAACATTTCCCAATGAATCTTTTCAAATCTTAGATTCGAATATAAATCGTCATTAGAGAGTAAAATTAAATTTTAACAAGAAATCATTGCACTAAAGTCATTGCACTTGAATGCAATGCGCCTTGACCATCAAAAAAATGCTTTTTGCCTAGTTTATGTGAACGATGTTTACAGTATGGTCGGCCATTAATTCAACGTTAAAATGAAAGTAAACAACTTCAAAATGAGCTCATCTTACATTAAAAGAAAGAAAAAAAGGAAGAAAGAAAGAAAGATTAAAATTATTATTCTTTTATTACACATACACGTACACATACATACACAACGCATAAACGCATTATAATACAATAGTAATAAAGCCCCATTTGTGCTGCATTTGATGTGCCGTTGTCATAAAGTCTAACAAAAGAAAATCCAAAAAAAGAAGACAAAAGCAAAAAACAAAAACAACAAAAAAAAACTATAGAAAATTGTGTAATTTAAAACGAAATTGTTAATCTTATGTTACACACCAACAATCAAACCATAAACATCATCATCTGTCACTGAACATTGCAAGAAGAAAATAACTGCAGCATCATACAGAAAAAGCCATATGAACAGTTGATATAAATTATATAGCAGTACTGTTAAAACTTTCACATCTTAGACCTGATATTACATACATACATACATACATGCATTCATACATAATTGGTCATTACAATCCTTTAACCAGGATTACGGCCTAGCTTCTCACACAACATAAGTGGTGTGTGTGTTAATTTTAATACACGAGTGATGGGACCTACAGTTTAAAGTCGACTCCGAGTGAGAGATTTTTGAGAAACTTTTTTTATGGAATTTTGACGTTATTTTCAAAGAAATCTGGTGAGGGGAAGTCCCCGAAAAAAAATATTTTATTTTTTATTTTTCATTGTGTTGGAATTGTATTAAAGAATGTGTTCATATAACCTTGAAAATAACTGTGCATTCAGACAATTCGTTCTATTTAATCAAATGCAACTGTACGTGGTTATATTACAAATGTCTGCTGAGGTTTTTACGAAATTAAATGCTTTGATTAGATTATAAATGTAATGACTGGAAATAAACAGAGCTACTGTGGCAAGAGACTCATACAACAAGACGTGTTGTTTAGTTGACGCTATAATCATATTATATTTGTCAGTTTAATGATCTCTTAGTCTTAGTTATACGATTGAATATAAGACCAGAATGAAAATAGATGATAAAATTTAATCAGATTAGTTATATTCACATAGTCAGCCATATGAAAAGACGTTGAAAGTCACCATAATTTAGCGGACAGATTGCTAGCTTATTAGACATGAGCCCAGATATCTCGCTTCGGATTTTCGTTGTAATGCATAACACCTTAAGCATTTTGCCTGTCAATTTCAATCTATTCTTGTTGCCATAGTAACAGCCTCTTATAATTGATATGACAAGGCCGAGGTAAATGAAAAATTCCACAACTTAAAGGGAATCATCGATGCGTTTGAATTATTGGCGTACATATGGCTGTGGAAGATAAATTCGAATTCAATTAGGCAAAAAAGAAAAGAGAAAGAAGGACAAAAACCAAAATTTTTAGCAGAGCTAGTGTTAACGTTATCAGAGCAATGTTAAGGATTAACAGAAAATACGAAATATGGTCAAGGAAGAAATCACTGAAATATACGATATTGGATAATGGAATACCTATTCCATTCCTTTAAAATTGCGCTCCACACGTTCGTGAGTGCAACAGCTGCTCTGGTAATTCGGTAATTCTTTTGAAAATTGAAAAATGTGTTTCTTTTAAGAACGCCTGGTTAGGGTATTCGATATTGTAAAAAAATGAGACTTGCTGGCGATATCCGACTGGACACCAAATGTAGTCGAATATGTAGTCGATATCCGACTGGACACCAATAAGTAGCAAATCCCAAATAATTTGGAACTTGAGATATCAGGCTTCAAAATATTTTTGAATTCTCCTACACGGTCCGCAGTTTATCCTAAAGGATATATCTCTAGTCCCAAGAAACGCCAGACTGTAACGAAATCTGTTGTGGAATCCTTGATATTATGGCCCTCCAACCACTCCATGTCATCATAAATATTTTTTTTTTGTATTTTCCGTTAAACACGTAGCCTTGCATATATCCTTACATGTATCCTTACATATATCCTAGTAGGTAGTGTATTGGACGTGATGCCACAGCTCAAAATCTCATGTCAGACAGCTCCAAAAAAAAAAAAATGAAATAAGAGAAAATATTTGTTCGTCGACTTACTCCCAGCAGTGTTCTTCTGGCAAAAACTCTGCGAGGAAAAAAAAATTGCCATTAAATGGTTTCTCAAAAATTTATCGTTCGGAGTCGACTTTAAACTGTAAGTTAAATTCTAGTTAAAATACAGATAAAGTGAACACACATAACATGGGTAGTGTGAGAAGCTAGGCCGTTATACTGACTGAATGATTGTAAAGACAAATTAGGTTTAGTAAGTTAGTAAGAAATCTTAGAATATGTCAAAAGGAGCCCAAAGAATTTATCTATTAGGCTAAGGCCTTAATGTTGACCAGAATGAATTTTAAATAACAGAAGCGTTTACACGCATCTATGGCTGACACTGTTGTTTTCAGCTACCGTATCACTGAGATGGTACTCCTGTTAGACGCGGTAATTAGCATTGGTATAAAGAGTCTTTATAAGAGCATATCAGCTCATGCTGTTGTAGTACGTAGTACGGTTAAACAATACTTTGAGTTACCAATTTATCAATAAATTTGTACCGTTATTGTGAAGAATTGTATGCCACTTTCTTAAATACTTCTTAGACCTCAAAGTAGGAACTTCTGAAGGAAATTGGGTCATGGTTGAACAAACCCTAACTCTACTGTTGACATGCTACCTAACAATCACTCGTACAATGAGATGCTTCAGAATATTCGGCTTAAATTCAACCGTTAACTGACATCCTATGTCTTACATCTAAAAACTTTATTTAACGGTATTTTTTTTAGCATTAAATTTTATTTCTGCAATCGATATTCAAAGTTAAACTTTAACTTTAAATTTTAAAACAAACAAGAAAATAATTTTTTCCACTCAATTCATGTCAAAAGTTTACTTCGTTACACTCCCTGGCTGTAAAATAAATTTCCATTTCATAAAATTTCCTGACATTATCGTACATGAGGTGTCATTAGTTTAACTTGAGAATAAATCTTTTCGGTTGCGAAATATGACTGTGTCATCAAATAAATGAAGGAAGGTAAACTTTTTTCCTTTTTTTTTTATTTTAAAGAGAGCATAAAAACACTTTTATTATATAAAATAATAATAACAACAACAACAACAACATAAAAGTCGTTATTATGATAAAGTTTTTAAGAATTTGTTCACATATTTCACAGGGCAATAGCTTTTAATAACTGACTTTACAAATGTGTAGGGAGCTGTGTACGTATAAATTTATTTTCTTAAGCTTTACATTACGCTACAATTGAAATAAATTTGAACAAATGTTAACAAATATTTAAAAAGATTACAACAAATAATACTCGATTATAATATTTACAATATTAAATCTTGAAATTCTATAATTTAAAATCAATTTAAAACAAAACCAACGCCAGCTTAACCACACTTAGTAAACCAGGCTTAAGAGATGTGATTTAAAAACATTAAAGAATACTTTGGGGCGGTATGAAAAAAAAAGTCTTTCACCACTTTCATTTTCCAGTGATTTCTTTGAATTTTTTTTTTAGATTTTGTTTTTGTTTTTTGGTCTTTATAAAGTTCACAAAGAATAATTTCAGTACTCAACGAAACGTAAGTGAGAAATACTCTTTCAATAGCTTTAAGAAAATCGATAACGATAACAACAATCATAAGTAAAAAATGTATAATGATAGCCCACAACTGTAGGTGTGTATGTATGTATGATAGCCAATAACAGTCATTAATTTTCATTAAATTTGAAAGACGGGTTTTTCAGCGCACATTGGCCATTAATAAAGAAACATGACAGCTTTAATTAGAGGTTATTGGGAAACCCCATTATCCAATTGGGTGCAAGATATGATTCCATAGTAACAAGAGTAGTGGGAATTTCCAAACCAAACAAACCATTAAGATGCTTATTAGAGCATGAGATGCCTCGGTTCAAAGGCCCGATAGTTAGACAGGCTTGATTTTGTGAACGAGATCAACGTATGAAATATTAAGGAAACTCTCATTTCAAACCCAGCACCCAGAGCTAAGGTACACGATGGCTGAGCAACAAAAAGGGAGATGTGATTAGTTTCGTGTGATACACAACCACACTTCCCAGTGCGCGGGTGAATTTGGAAATCGTCGGATCTGGTGCAATAAGTGGGAAGCAACGAAAGGGATAAGGGTTGTTGCCAGAGAGTGGTTCAGCCGATGTAAGACATGGTTAAGAAGAATGATAAAAAGCTTCGCCCGTCTGGAAGGCGTGGTTCCAGGATGGAAGAGTTTGCGGACAGGGTGTCGGGGGGGTTAGTATACAACGAAGGTGGAGCTTCATGGAGGACTGTTTGCTTGGAAATTTGCAATGCCATGCCTCCTGTATCTACAAATGGTACATGTGTAAAATTTAGCAGGAGGTGGGAGTAGGTATTTCATACCCAAAACCTTGTCCAGAAGGCAACTATGCCACCAAGAGAGTTTTGTTCGGTATATTTAAGCCTAACCTTAGCCTTGTTGCGATTTTGCGTCGTAGAGTTACGCGATGGTGGGCGGCCATCATTCGATTGATCAGTTTTGCGAGGAGTAGAGAAATATTCGATTGGAAAGTGTTAGCGTTGCTTAGGAGCAGCAGTGGGTTGCCGGCTGAGCAGTGCAGAAAAGATGCTTAGAGGTTCCGTGTATACTGAAGGTCAGCCATTAGATGAGAGATTATATTCTTTTACAATATGCATTGGCATCGAGAAACCCTTCAATAATGTTCAAACCATTACAATAATCCAGTCTTTAGATAAGTTTTAGGTAGACCAGGCGCTTGACGATTGTATTGCCCAAGAATTATGGTGCAAAACGATAAGGGATGGATCGCAAATACTTTAGAAATGTCCTATTCCCCATGAGTGAACTGCTTATCGCCACAACAAACTACACCATATTTTCAAATAAAAGCAACGACGTAAGGGAATATTGAACTTGCATAAGTAGATTTCTTTAGATTTTAGGTTTGATCACATATCAATTTGGAAATTCAAGTGGAAAGAGTTTACAGCATGAATAACATGCCTTCTTTACTTGAGGCCACGGTTCAAAGCCCAGGTCAGACTTCTCGAATAAAACGAATATTTGAAAAAATATTCCCTCGGCAACTTCCCTTGCCAGCAGATTTCTGGCAGAAAACTCTGAGAGTAAATAAAATTGCCATGAAAAAGTTTCTCCAAATATTTTTCGTTCGGAATCGATTTTAAAACTGAAGCTACCGTCATGCATTTATAAAATTAACACACACACACACAATATAAGTAGTTTGAGAAACTAGATCCTAATACTTATTAAGCGAATGTAATGACCAATTATGGATAAAATCAACACAACATAAGTGATGTGCAACGCTAAGTTGAAGTCCTAGCTAGAGACCAATTATGTATGTTCTAATCTAATGAATGAAGCCTTCGTTTGAACCTGGACTGCTTGGCTTTGCAGTCCTTTAACCTCTAACCTAACTATACCAATATGAGCCGAATTAAAACGAAATTAAGTTCTTCTGGGTCCAAGTCATAAACACATACATACATACATACATATGCTTGTATTATATCTTTAACATTAAAAATCCCTTTAATAATTACGTGTTCATAGCTGTAGGCATCCAGTAAATACCCATAAAATTTCGTTTAAAACTTTCCTCTGATTTTTAAACATACCTCGTACAATTTTCACTAAAATTCCTTGTTTCTAGGAAATATTGCTGCTTCCCAAAATAACACCACTTAACAAGCCCCTCCCAATTTGTTTCAAAATGCCTTTTAAATTCCTAAATAATATTTCCTGTGCGTAACGTAAATTTATTTAGAAACGAAACAGCGGGAATAAAAACAAGAAAAGATTTTAAAAATATTTTGAGAAAATTTCATAACTTATTGGCATTAAAGCTGGTAGTATTAATATACCTGGCCTAACACGTTACAGTCATTTGCAGCAGCAGCAGCAGCAAAAGCGTATTTTCATGGCATTTTCCAGTCACATTAAAAGTAAATAGAGACTCTACAGCAAATAAATTTACATAATATTTCTTAATGGCGCGGTGTTAATAAATTCAAACACGAATATTTTTCATTTTTAACTTGAAAAGCAAAAATATAAGCAAAAAAAAAAAAAAAGACAACAAAAATCGTAAGCGTAACAAAACAAATGAAACAAAGCAAACAAAAAAAAAAAAAAAAAAAAAAAAAAAAAAAAAAAAAAAAAAAAAAAAAAAACTCCATGAAAAGCGAAAGTTTCTAAAGTGGTTCGTTCATCTGTGTGAGGCGGCCTTTTTTCTTTTTTTTCATTTCTTTTCTTTTCTATTTTTTCTTTCTTTCTTTCTTTCTTTACAATTGTGACTTGTTTTCTATATTTCAAGAAAACAGAAATCCCCACTAAATATGACAAATTGTTTATAAAATCATTGTGTTGAAGATGTAAACGTTATATTTACATACGTTACCAACGACCGACCCAACGACCAACAAAAAAAAAAAAAAAAAAAAAAAAAAAAACGTTTCTTTAGAAAATGTCTCCCCTCATTTTGAAAAAAATAGCAGCAAAAGAAAACCCATGAAAACAATTATTTTTTAAATTATTGGCGGGGTTTTATTGTTGTAGCTGATTGGGTAGGACCCAAGGTTTAATGCAGCTGGCACTTTTGAAATAATCATGCTAAAGAGCATGATCATACCTCGAATTGGAACCCATCTCGTTATGATGAAACAAAATCGCTGTTTGTGACGATACAAGACTGTCCCAATTAATCCCTGAAAATAGAAACTTTTTGGTGAAAATTATGGCTGGCAGCCTCATAACCTCCCTATCAACAGTGACCATTATAAGTCGACACAAATTCCTTTTGATCAGAATTTACTGATCTGGACACCAACGAGAGGGAAAGAACAGCGCTATGTGACACACAGCATTAGATATTCTGTCTGAACGAAAGCATAATCACGTCATGTGTAAATGAACAGGTTACCAGCGACATCGTAGAGTTTTTTATGCGGTTTTGATCAGTTACAGGTCAAAATTAGTCTGATTTATGCTTCAAAGGCTTCGGAAATTGAATATTTCAAATGCGTATCATCCAGAGAAGCCTTTGTGCAGTTGAGTCCTGTCATATTGCACGGTTTGCTGTACATCTTTCCATGTAAGTTACTACGTCTTGTACGTCTCTAAACGATTTTAGGACGGCCACAGCTTCTTTAACCTTAAAGATTCGATCATCATCGTCATTATACTCTTGAGGTTTCTTTTTGATTGTGTGTCCAATCCATCACCATTTCCTTCCATTCCTTCTCTTCGTATGGGTTATGGGGTCATCGTTTTAAAGTTCACGTTTCTAATGTTAGAACATCGTTTCAAAATACTTCGGTTATGTTTCTGAGGCACTTGCTTATAAATTGTAATAGTTTCTGCTCACTAGTGTCCAATCTAAGCGTTTAATATTCTTGTTCTTATTAATTCTACTAGAATTGGATTTCTTGATGTATACTTTCAAGTCCAACATTGCGCGCCAATCTTCCCAAGGCTGCTTGGAGATCTTCTGCGCATTATCCAAACTCTTCAGTTGGCATTAGACTATGGTCCTGATGTTATCCAGCACGATTATAAAAAGCTGAAGTAATGGTGTCCTCTAACACGATTATAAAATGCTAAAGTGATTAGGGCGACATCCTTGTTTTATTTTAGAGTGCTTATGAAAAGCTTGACTGAGATACTCATTGTGAAGAACTAAGAGTTCTGCGTGTATGTTCGTAGCCCTGATGATTATAATTATTTTCAAGGATACTACTTTTTATTGCAATACTTTCCATAAGGCAGTCCATCTAATGGTATCATACGTTCATCGTGATCATAGGGGAGAGCGCCTTTCAAAACGTCTTTTCTATTCTAATCTGTAGAGTGTTGACACGATCTACGCACATCCTGTTTGCCATCTATATATCTAGACTATCTTTGTATTCCTGTCTGTTTCCGATTCTATGGCAATTTTCAAAATTAACATTTTTATTTTAGCAGTACAGTTTACATTTCAAGCTCCTTTATAGAGCATTCAATGTCCACTACGTCAGACATTATAAACATCAACGTTGCTGTCATTTGTATTTAAATGAATATTACCGTTGTACCTGAAATCTATTTTATTTTATTTTATTTTTTCATTATCTTTATTATCTTCTTTTTTCATTTCTTTTTTCATATAAAATTTTTAAAAACAATGGCACGCACACAAATAGAAATAATAACGCCAACAACGCTGTACATTTCATGGCATTTTCATTATTATAACTGAAGACTACCAAGGTGTGTGTGAAAATTTTTAGGATTTCCAGTAAAGTAAAGTAAAATTCAGAAGAGCTTTTAAAAAATGCCCAATTAGTACTGAATTTAATTTAAACATTTCAAAAAAAAAGTTTAAATGCTAACATAAGCCTTATGCTATAAACACAATGAACGCAATGCAGCTAACGCGGCAATCTCTCAAAAATATAATAAACATGGTTGTACAGGCAAAGCGACAAAAAGCAAAGATTCTTCTACTTTTGACTCCTATTTTTATTTACAGCAATGACAGAATTAGTGCGTACAGAGAGAAGATGTGCTGACAATGTAAGGATTTATGTTGTAAATGTAATAGCTTGCATGCAATAGAGGTTTTAAAAAACGCAATGTATGAAATATAATGCGAAAAAACGATTTAGTGCCACGATTGATAAAGAATTAATGAAATATGACGCTTAAGCTTTGCTGCCGCTGTCTTTATTATAATTATTATGCATGCAGTTTACCTTAGGCTGCAATCGCCAAAATTGCTGTGTTTGCTGCGTTGCGCTTATTGTGTTTGTAGCATTGAAAATCAGAAGATATTTCTTATAAATGTAAACGTTAATACATACAAAAACTTTGGTAAAACTTAAACTTTCATAATGGCGCGACTAAAATTCCAAGCTAAATGGAATAGTATTTGGCACAACGTACAACATGTACGAAAGAAAATTGCATGAAATGCAAATCATATGATCTATGCTGATCAATGTTGCTAGCTCTATTGGTCCCCAACAACTAAAAACTTGTTCGATCACAATGCAGGAGGATTACAGCGTTTGCGTTTGATGTCGCTTTATTTTTCCCATAAGCATGAATCAGCAGTTAATTCAACCGAAAAAATTATTCATTCCATAAAAGGAGTTGGTGGTTTTTGCTATGTGAAGTGTTTGATATCCAACAATAAAGGCCCCAGAAACAATAGCTACTCAAGCGATTTACTAAATAATTTTTAAAGAGCAAAGACCAGTAAATCTATGTAACCAAACCTATCAAATCCTCTTCGAACTTTTTGATGGCTAGGTGAGGCAGGCAAAAAGAAAACCTATTGTCAATTCCTGATATGACAAAAGTACTAATATAGCGATGAGATACGTTTGTAACACCAATTTTGAAGTTAGTTAGTAAGTAGTTATCACACAAAGAATTTTGTGTCGTTGCAAGTGTATTTGCAATTCGATTTGGACACAATATAGGAGTATTACTTTACGTTGCAATTGCAAAATTGTACAGCCAACAACCATAAGCTTTGCATTTACGAGAAAAATTTTACCGAATTATTGGTGTAGACTTCATTTATATTTTGGTAACAAAGTCTACAAAGAAAGACGGAAATAACGAATGTAAACTATACGACTACGAAAATGTCACCAACAGATCTACATACATACGCTGGAATAGATTATACATACAAAAAAAAATTTACCTGCGCTTTCTGGCATTTTTCTTTATGACATCTTTTTATACAAAATTGTCCATACAACACACTACATTGCATTACAATTAACCGACAAACAAAACGATGGAATTAAAACAAAGCTAAATACCCCTTACTTAACACCCCGCAAACAATTAACGCGAACAGCAATGATTTTTAAAACAAACAATGCACATGCGTATACATTTAAAACAACAACGAATATTCCGTACAAGAAAGAAGAACTTAACGAAAAGAACCCACATAAAATTTTTTTTTTGAATTAAAACGTAACACGCTTATAACTCCACGACGTAGAGTGCACGGCCACTAAATGCGAACAGCAACAATTTACAAAAAAACCAACACACATGCGCATGCGTTTAGAACAAATAACAAATATTACGTACAAGAGAAGAGAACTTAACGAAAAAGAACACACGAAAAAAAAAAATTTTTTTTTTAATTAAAACGCAACACGCTTTACTTATCACCTCTCGCTGTAGAGCGCACGGCAACGCGAACAGCAACATTTACAAAACAACAACACACATGCGCATACGTGGAGGACAGCTACAAATATTCTGCACAAGAGAACTTAACGAAAAAGCACCGACGCACTAAAAAAACAGAAATTTTTTTTGCCTTCTTCAGAATTTTTTTTTGTAAAGACTATGCAATTTCTTTAAGAATTTCACATAAATTTTCTTTCTTATTATTGATATTTAAACACTTGCAAACTAATTTTGCTTTTCTTTTCCTTTCTTGAATAATTTCACTTTTATTTGTTAATTTTCTTATCGATTTCTACTAGGCACTTGCAAACGAATTCTCCTTTTCCAAATAATGTTAAAACGCAACTAAAGAAGAGAACAAGAAGAAGAAATTGAATTCGTTACATTTAATGAGAACCGTTAAACTATGGTTACTTGCATTGCATTTAGAACACTCGTTAAAGGGATTGATAATCAACTATTGAATAGAGTAACCAACATTTCTTGATAATATCGGAGACCTTTTAAAAAATAATTAATTAATAACACTGTGCAACGAAATAAATAAAAAAAATGGAAATTAAAAAATTAAATTCTCTCAGTTAATGACATAATAGTTGTAATGTAAGTTGTAGGGTTTGTTGAGTTTTTTGTTTTAATTGGCAAAAACTTTTCAAACACATTTAATGTTTACACAAACATTTCTAAAGCGATTTTCAAAATTTAAACTTTGTTAGAAAAAGGAGGTATGGACCTTGAAAATGATATACGTATACAGTGAGCGTCAAAAGAAACTGTACATTAAAAATAAGTATACATTAATAAATTACCGTTATTTTTATTTTAAAATTGTTTCATTGCCAGTTTTTGAAATTGAAACAAAAAAAATTTACCAAAAAATTTCAAAACATTGTCAAATAATTTTTCAAGCACTCTTCTTAAGTGGTAAAAGTTGCAAGATTGTTAGAATTTATCCTTTGTGTACAGTTTCTTTGGACGCTCACTGTATGTATTATTCCACTTAATATGCTATAAGCTTTGACAAGGCAAACTTGGCAAATGCATGGTGTTTTTATATATTTTTTTTTAAGTTTGTCCATTCATTGTAGCAAACTTTAATTAAAAAATATATGTAAACTAAAGCTGGATTCACCCATGGTTTCGGAACTAAACTTTTATTTCGAAACATTTTTTTACGTGAAATTTGATGTTTCTCTTTTTGTGAGAGAGAGAAAGAGAGTAAATTTTGTTCAGAACAATTTCAGCTTGAATTGAATTGAATTTTAATTTTTGTTCCGAAACTATTGAATAGTGCTGCCAGATACTTCAATTTTATAAGCAAAATCTCTGAAAAAATTTTATAGAAAATTGATAAAATAGTAAAACTAATACATCGTTTACAAACATATTTCATATGGTAGCCTTGTTTGTCCAGAACAATTGTTCGAAGTGGGAGAATCGTTTCAAGAACAAACTCTCAAAAAACCTAAAATTCTTTCGGGTGAATCAGCTTAAGTGGCAACATTCTTAAAGCGGATTCTCTTTAGTTTCATTTGAGCGCTTATTATTAAATGTAATGGTACATCATTACGATCTAAAAACTAGCTCTGACGCCATTTATGCTGTGTGTGTTTTATCACATGAGTGGCGGAACCTACAGTTTAATGTTAACCGTCGTCATTTACACATTATGATCGATGAACGAATAAAAACAATTCAACAATTTTCAAATTTATTGGTTCAAACGTGACCGCCTTTCGGGCATTACGAGATGATTATGGTTTTAATAATAGAACCTAGTGCGTTCAAATTAACAAGATTTCATGGATTTTAGATCGGTATAAACAATCATAACATATTTCCTTAACCACACTCAATCAATCATCAAAATGTCAATGACACGATTTAGGAAGCTACTCATGGGAATTTTATTTTCTCTCAGAGTTTTTTACTGAACGACTGCTGAAAGAAAGTTTCCAAAACAAATATTTTTTTTTTCATATTTTGCTGTAAAAACCGTAATGATCGTGAAAAGTTGTGGTATACACGCACTGGTGGACAAAATTATACAGGACACTCTTTAGGACGACTCAGTTATGAGTGAGGCCTTGTATTTGCCTTGACAAGAGTAAACTAACACTTCCATTTACGGCTTATCTACTGCAGGTAAGGAGATCGAAATTAATCTTTTAATAGATGAGCACAAAATGACAAGACTATTAAGCAAATAAGTCACGATAAGGAGTTTCTTATGAATTATTCCCGTTAATGTAATCGATCTCTAGTTGGATTGACTTGACAGCTTAGGCTTATTTTATTAAGGCATTCGATCTTATTTCCATTTGAATTCTACTAAGCTTCTCAATGGCAATTGATCCACGCAGGAGCTGAACACTAAACCGAACGCACTACTCTAAGCTGGAAACCAGTTTGAAAGTTTCATAACAACAGTTATATGGGTGGTACATATATAGGTTTAATTTTAATCCTCGGTTATTTTCGAATCTGTCAATACTTCTGTCATTCTATTCTGTTACAAAATTCAGTATATTATCTCCATTAGAATTAATGAATCGATGGACCAACGAGAATTGCACGATGATGTTGATTTTGCCAAAAAAAAAAACATTTTTTCGAATGAAGCATATTTTCATCTTGGTGGGTACGTTAATAAACATAATTGCAGTATTTAGGGCTCTCAAAGTCCACACGTGGTCTAACAGAAGCCAATATTTCTTTGAAACCTCATGATCATCATTTTGACCTCCATGATCATTACGGAAATTACGTGTTGCGAGATGGTTATGGTTTTAATAATGAGCTATTGCGTTAGAAATTGATAAGACTATAAAGAAATTTTTTTAAAAGACTGAAGTGCTACAGATAATGTGTATCGCCGCCAATATACATACTGCCTGGTAGTTGGATTCACACAAAATTTCCTCAATTGACTGATAATAACTTTAAACTTGTTGCCATTTGTTCCAATATATCAAGTATTTCCTCCAGGTCAAACATCTCCAACAAAACGAAATATTTTTTCGGCGACCTTCCTCCTTAGCAGATTTATGACAAAAATTCTGGGAGTGAATAAAATTGTCATGAAAGTTCTCAAAAATTTGTTCTGTCTCGGTGTCGACCTAAAATTGTAGATCCTCCTACTCATTTGTAAAAAATTAACAAAGAGGACGTGCATGGTATGCGAAGCTTAGTTGTGATCCTGACTGAGGGGAAACTAAATTGCTATATTTTGACGCTATAGAAAGCCACCCTTTCGATTTTAATCTTTTGAGAATTGTATAAAACTCATGCGACTGAAAGTTATACGACAATTCGTGCTTTTGAGTCGGTTGCCAAGTTTATTTTATTTTTGGAACACCCTAAGCATTTCACAGTGTGGTCAAGTTATAATATTTTCTACAAATAAAGGCAAAAGTATGAAAGAAGCAAAAGAGCATTAAAATACGAAAATGATGAAAAGATGAATGTACTGCAGATATCTCTGTACATTTATGTTGTGGAATAAATATCATACGGTGAGGTATTGCTGAACGATATTTCGTTTTTGTTTTTCTAAACAAACGCAAGTAAATAAACAGTCGTGTTAGAGAAAATCGAAATCAACGGAGCATGAAAGCGAAATTAAACTTGAAAAAAAAACAAAAAAAAAAAAGAAAAAAAAAAATTATTTTTTTTAGGAAAAACTGAAAATAAAGTCAAGATTGTAAACGATGTACTTGCCTTGGATCATTAAAAAATATTTTAATGACGGCAGATATTTAAATCCTACACAGAGGAAGTGCACTTGCCTGGACTTTCCTTAAGGAAAGGAAAGCAACATGACCTTGACGATTTAAATAGATGAGAATTATATTTCAATGTAAGAAAGTAAAGGAAAATGGAATCGATACCAACGGCAAGACAATTTTAGTGTGAAAATAATGTAAATCACTACAGAATTTCTTTTTGAATAGAGATTCATATCTTTGTAATGAAAACACAATTTTGATTAATTGAAGGTATTTATTTCCAACCACTACTTGACTTAGATTGAGTACAATGCAAGATATTAAGTGTTTCCACTCAAGCACATAGTATTTCTTAGCACAGAGAAGATACATAGTTAAAGGCTGTTTATTTAATTAGTTTTCAGATGCCAAAACCTCATGCAATTCAATTAAAATTATGCTTTGTCTTCCTATTGTTTGAAATCTCATCAAAGAAATCGAAAGGCTTTCTGGCTTCTCAACCACATAATTATGCTTACACCGAACTATGGATTTGAAGGCAATTATATACTCTTAAAGCCTATGCCAGAAGACTATTTCTTCATATGAATAGTGTTTGCAAGCCGAGCACCTTTAGTATCTACAACATCAACATTGGATTGCAAAATTATATCATCGTGACAAGTGCCATGTTACCACTCTGCCATAATCCGCCCACTGTTCACAGTATATCCGGTTGCAAGTTCCTATCAAAATAGATTGGAAATGTTATAGAAATAGAATATGACCAAGCTTCTCACTTATATAGTGTGTGTGTGTTGATTTCATAAATGAGTGGCGAGAGCTACAGTTTAAAGCTCGAACCTCTGGGCGACTGATTTTTTTGAGAAACTTTTCATGGCAATTTGTTTTTACTCCACGAGTTTTTATCAAATCTCTGCTGAGAGGAACCGCAGCCTCATAACGTCTTAGACTACGTCCACTTGGAAGAATGAAATGAAGTAACATCTCAAGTCACTCTTATCTAATGGATTTTCCAAAATAATTTCAATTTAATTTTCTATCCAGATTCACTTACTTAATCTGTCGTTACAAACATTTTAGGCAAGTTAGTAAACTATCTTCTGACACCATTCACCATATTGAGTGGTGGAACAGATTTTGAGGAAACTTTTCATAGCAATTTGACTGGCAGAAGACTGCTGAGATGAACTAGCTGAAAGAAATTGCCGAAAGAAATTTTTTCCTATTTCGTTTTCCTTGAGATACCTAGAGGCGGGGTGGTTAAACCAAGGGCTCTCATTTAATAGGCCAACACACTACCTACTTAGACTACGGATAAAGGTTTTCAATAGGATAAAGGATAAAGGTTTTCAATAAGATAAAATCAATAAGTGATTAACTTATGACTAAAATTATTCTATCTATTCGAATTTATAGGAGGCCCTTAAAGGCCATTAATTGGCCACAATTCTGCCTAGATCCAAAAGGATATTCAGCAACCTATACCCGATTTTACACATAAGGTGATTTTTTCTTTTTATTTTTCTAGATTCCAAGGAAACATTCAAACTGAGTGGTCAATTTAGAGAATTTTATACATCGGTAAAGCTGTTCAATCTGTTTGCACTCCAACATTCCGATCAGATGTTATATTATGACACTCATTGTTAAATTTGCTTTAAACAAATTGGCTGGATAGTTGAGCAGGGAATAGAGGGGATATCGCAAGTCTTATTTGAAGAACATCCGTTCCTTTATCAAAGAAATGCCGTTCCATTATATTCTCAAAAGATTGAGTGCTTTCTGCATTCTATATGGCGTCTAAACCATTTACTGTACTTACATACATACATAATTGGCTATTACAAGCCTTCAGTCAGGATTACGCCTAGCTTCTCACACCACTTATGTTGTGAGTGTTAATTTTATGCATGAATGATGGGACATACAGTCTTAGAAAATCGACTCCGAACGACAGATTTTTGACATGCAATTTTATTTTACTCTCAGAGTTATTGTCAGAAATCTGCTGAGAGAAAGTTGCCAAAGAAATAGTTTTTTTCATATTTCGTTTCGTTTGATGTCTGACCGGGGATTCAAATCCTGGCCTTTTGTCTAATAAGCCACTACATTACCTACTAGACTACGGCGACTATTACTATACTGGACTTTAAAACGAATTTTGGCATGTTATTGATAGTTTGTTAGACTATTAGCTTGAGGGTTGTGGGTTCGATTCCCACCAGAGTCTACTGTAGC